>JASTWP010001760.1:0-60516 GCA_030770255.1 Temnothorax ravouxi | reverse complement strand
GCAAGACGTAACAAAAGTAATGAGCAGCTAGCTGTGCATCCACTTTAGAAAGAAAGAATTATTCACTAATTTAGAGGATTCAATGGGTGAGAATAATTTTTTATTTAGAGAGCTACGTACGTGTGGGATTAGTATAAAGTGCGACGATAACACAAACAAAACTAAACTTTGCAGATAATTAAATTTTATTATATATAATTATACATGCATAAAACTTAATTGTTATTATAAATATATAAAATTTAATATTCTTAAATTTTAAATAATTTTTTCGATAGTTTATATATAATCATTGCATGTAGGTAAAGTGGAGCGTTCTTGAAGCAAAAATTTAAAATTTGCGCTAATTAATAAGGATTACAAAGAGAAATATATATACTTTTATATAGACAATTATATTATAACAATAAATCAATTTAAAGTTTAATTAGTTATAGATTTATTTAATTCAGCTACAAAAAGCCAAGAAATGGACTTGGTTACAATATGCCTTATACGCACTCATACCAACTTTTTTAACTTAACGCGTGCAACTATTAATTCATTATTCCGTACTTTCTTAAATTTCTTTTAGAAAAACCATCCCTTAGCCCTAAACGACTAAAACCATTATTTGCACGTTAAACTCTCAACCTAAACTCAAAAATATTTGAATCTAGTCCGCTTCAGCAGTAGGCCAAGAAACGGACATTATTCACCTATACACACACATACATACCTTCATACAACAACGCGCAACAACTAATATTATAATATTCCATATATTTCTAAATGCTTCTCAAATCTCCTTTAATCCAGGAAGAACAAATTATCTCGCTTTATCTCTAAAATAATTTCTTGCAACCTAAAACTTATAAAACTTGAATTCTATGCATTCTCTCTATAAACCTTATACTCCAGAACCTATCATATACTTTAAACTCATATCTTCACATAACTTCTGCGTGCGAAACTCAAAGCCTAATCTTAAAACTACAAAACATAATTCTCTCTCTTTTATTTATCCCTACCTTTACCTTAATATTACAACCTATTTTCCAAACACATATTGACAAAACCCTTACACTCAATATTTACATACACTTACATATAATAAACTCGACTAATAACAAATCTCTGCTTCCTAACTAATACTTTCCTATGTCTCCCTACCGAACTCATCACACCTCCCTATATGCCCCTCCTCCTCTTCTTTCTTTTCTCTTTCAATATCATCTTCCTAATCTTAATCTCTACTTGATCTTTTGAGTTCATTCCTAGTTTAACTCAAAAACTTCTGTGCCCTTGAATCGCTCCATTCCTCTTCCTTATTTGCCAAATTTCTCAGCACTGCTCCTCTCCTCTCTTACTAAAATTGTCTCCCAGCTCTTCTTCTCTCGTTCCTCCGAAGCAACATTTATTTTCTCCGCGCGCGTTCGCGCGTTCCTAGTTATCTTCCCGTACCTCCTATCTGCCGTTGCATAACCAATTTACCTGTATTCGCATCCGTGCCCTCCAAAGATTCTAATATTCCAGAAAACTGCGGCGTCTATTCTTAAACTGTAACGTTCATACCTCTTCCACATTTTCTTCCTCTTCCTCTTCTCACCAAGCCTTGTGTCCTCATTTACTCCCTTTCCTATTTCCATCTTCATTTACCTTTTCTTCCTTCCACGCAGATGTTTCGTCAATCCTTGTTCCAGGATTACGCCAATCGCTTTTCTTCACCTTTCTTCTGTTCATCTTCTCTCTTCTTCATCATTGGCTTCCTTCCTCAGTTATTTAACTTCTTTTACTTCCCTTTCCTAGAACCTCTGAATCCGCCAATCCTTGTGGTCCTAGCTTTATTTCACCCTTTCTTCTTTTCCTTTCCATTAACCCGGAACTCGAGAGTTTTTACAACTACTTTTTTCTTCTTTCTTCTTCACCTTTAATCCTCCCTGTTTGGTATAACCTCTTATATAACAGCGCTTCTTTCACCTACCTCTTGTCTTCTCTTGTCTTCTTCCCTTTTCCTCTTCTTCCTCTTCTTAATCTTGATCCTATATTTCCCAATTTAAAATTTACATGTGTTCTGAGTTCGAGACCTGTCATCACATTAACTATCTTCTTAACCTATGCTTAATTTACGACCGAAGGCTCCTTAGCTAATCACTTATCATACATACAATCTTCTTTACAATCATCGATCGAAACCTTCTCTACTTTACCTACATTACCTTTACCGCCTTTTTCCGCCTAACTGACTCGTCACCATAACCTCATCCTACCACGTTCGCTAAACACTTCTATACTACTTTTCCTCTACTTGCATCCTACTATCTCCCTTCATTCTCATCGCATCCCCTATTTACACCCCTATCTTTCCATTATCCTACTTGCCACATACTAATCTTTAAACCCAGAAACAAAGCTAAAATCGCACAACGCACTTTCACCGCTACCATTCACACCACGCGCCATCTAACCAAGTCCAATTTAAAGTTTAATAAAAAATAAAAGATAAATTGTGCGTTTTGTGCCAAAGTGTACACACAAGTATAGTTTATTAACAATAATCGATCAATTTTTTTTTACTGTCATAGATCTTAAGAATGTTTTATATATTTAGGCAAAATGTAACGAAGTTAATGAAAATTTAATATCATATTCTGTATAACTCTTTCAAAGTTCGGGGTCAAATTTCAAATCGATTCACAATTTAGATAAAAAGTTATCAATTCTTGAAAATCACAAAAGGTTTTACAGAGAAAAGTGTAAACATTAAAAATGTAACCAATATAATAATATTTTACACACAAGATCATCAACAAACAAAAATATAGCAACAAAATTTGAAACGATTTACAACAATTTTTTTTTTGAAAATTTTTTTTGAAAAAAAATAGTATAGTAACAGTTATTTACATTCACTAAATTTACGTCTTTTACATTCTATTAGATGTTTCGTAACTATTTATATACATTTTTTTGTCTTTGGATCTCTGGAGAATTAATATCAGAGTTTTTAATATTTCCTGCATACTTTTGGTTGGGACTGTGCCTATAAAACATCCTTAAAGATTGTCCTTGCACTTGTACATTTTGGCACAAAACGCAGGAACAATTATTAGGAATTTTTGTTACATCAAAGAGACACGGTAGTGTCTCGTGCCCAAGTACACGCGGAGCGAGACCGACCGTGACTTTTTCACGCGACGCGACGGCCCAAGTAGCAAAGTGGACGTTAAATGACGTCTTAAAAACGTCTTAATGACGTCGTGACGTCATGACGTCAATAAGACGTTATTAAGACGTCATTTAACGTCACTTTGCTACTTGGGGGGTTTGCAAGTACCTGAGATGTTGAGATCTTGATAACGAGTGAACGCGGATCAAGTTCTAAGTAGGCTTGATCGATAGCTTGGAATACAATTAGGGGGGGGGGGTTTTCCTCTTATAATATATGCAAGTACGCGAAGGATACTTCGGTTCAAACAGAGCATTTCCAAGTTTCGACCGTTATAAAACCATCTAAATTTATTGTTGCAGTTAGAAATCTTAGGGAGTGTCCTCATAGTCCAAGAGCCGGCTGCACAAAACCCTCCCTCATCGAACATCCGGCTAAATTTTATTCGAATAGATAGCTTTTTTAGTGGTTAACCCTGTGCCGGGTTTTATATGCCCTGAAACTTGACCAAAGTGTTAAAAAAGGGCCACTTCCGGTATCATTTTTGAGATAAAACTCCCGCCTTAAAAAACATCCGGCTGAAACTTGTGTCAATCGATTCAGGATGTCAAGCACTTTAATAAAAAAATATGCTGCCACCCCCCACCTTGACAGGAACCATGGCAGCAACCCTTAAACGTGACATATTTCGTACCGTACCTCCCTCACAAGTGTACTTTGTATATTTTTACTTCTTAGGAAACATCTTTTATCTTTTTTATTTCGAAAGGGTGTAGAATTGTTGTTATACCAACTGACATTAACTAATTCTTATTAATTAGCAGGTATATTGTTCAGGTGATTACCGGAAGAAAGTAATTTTTCTTTCGCACGGTTATGTTTTCCATTAATTAGTATCACCATTTTACTTACGCATACTTTCCTTTATTGCGGTGCCGGAGAGATTGTAACATGCAAGTGAGTTACAACTCAATTCCTTAAAATTCATAAATGTCTTGTAGCACTATATGTCATATTAATGCAACATAACATGTTATTAATATGTTATTCTATACATGCATGTTAAGTGTGAAGAAGTATATCGTGCTTTGTGCGATCTTGAGTGGTACAAACTAGAACCAAAAAAAGGCAAAAACTTTTATCTTAATAATGATACGAGCCAGCCAACCTTTCCATATTACTGCAGGGAAAAAATATTTCCACTTACAATGACCACATTCTGCAGTGTAAGATTATTAATAATTTATCTAAAAGTTATTTTGTCGTTAATCTGAAAAAATATTTGCATTACTTACTTATTTTAATATATAATGTAAATGGAAAAAATAATCTTTTGCATTAACCCCTAAATTTTAGTCTTTTTATTGTCTTGTAGTGTGTACTTAATCGTTAAAACATAAATGCCAAATTAAGATATATAATAAAACAGTTACATAGATATACATATTTCTAATTATATTTACAAAAATAATAATTTTATATTTATTAAATACTTTTAATTGCATATTTATTAGTTAAAAAAATTGTATTCTATTATCTACTTACATAGAAAATATGTTACAGTTGTTGAAAACATCGGCTGGCTACATATCATTCTTATTGGCAAACCGAAGATGAGAAAGAAGTCAAAATCACGCTAGTACGACATTTATATTAAAAGATTTATGAGAAAAGTAGATGTAATAACCTTTTAATGAAATAATTACAAATGTAACAGAGATATATTAATCGTAATAGAAATAAAATGTTTGTTATTTAATTCAATGTTTGTTATTTTATATAATATTTGAAATTAATATATTTGTTAAAAAATAACATTTTTCATTTTTATAATTACTACGTTAACAATATCTTTTTCAGTAAAATACTCTTTAAAGTTCAAGATTTTAATAGTGATTTAAGCATTTTAATTTAACAATAAATATATATTAAATATACATTAAATATATTATACATAACATATTTTTAATTTAGATTTATTAGAATTCAATTTGTAAAAAAAAATTATGTATTTCACACAAAAGCATATATCTTATTTCGTAATAACTCAATATTTTCAACAACTCAGTTACAACGAATATATCTTCGAATGTATCTTTTCTGATAAATACAAAAACGAATAAACGACGTGAATAAACGTGTGATGCATTCTATAAAATTTATTAACTACAGCAAAGTTGTATAACCATGCGATCGAAGCGTGAGAATACAACAGCTGTATATAAGCGCGCTTTTTTGCCAACATGATATCTACCTGTTATTATAAAATTTTTTATTCCTAAATGTTTTGCACGATATTCGATGCTGAAAACTTGTCTGGAAATATAAAACGAGGGTCGGATGATATAAAATATTTAAAAACACTTCCGATGCAAGTTCATCATTCAGCACTTTTGAGAACTTTTGAAAGCATGCGCAAGCAATACTTCTTGTTAAATAGAAGGTAACGTGGTTTCATGAAAAAGGAACAGCTATCAGTCTATATTCGACATGAACAGTTTGAAATATACCGGATATCAAGGTGCTCGCTGTTAAAATTGTTGTACCTGTAATTTGAAAGAAAATAACTTTATTAAAATATATTTATCTATTATATGCACGTGCGTGTGAACAATAATGGCATTTCATATACATTTTATTTTATCAATATATTAAAAGAACTTCTTTTGATATCCTTTTATATGTGCAGTGTATTAAACAATTGTAACAGAAAATTAGCTATATTTAATTACAATATATAATATAAATAAGAAGTAATATCATAATAAATTAGTGCTTTTTATGATCCATATTTATTATTTTACTTAATAAATATGGATTATAAAAATAATCTTCAAATTTGTATAATTAATATCATTCAGAGATACAGTTATACAATTAGGGATTTCTAGAAAATTATTTTTGAATATTCTATTTATTCCATACATTTGTTAAACACGACATTGTATGTTAAACAAATATGTTTTGCTCTAATTGTGGATTTATTTATTGCATATTTATGATTATGTGATGTTTTACATGAGCTTCGATTTATTAAAGTTTCTACAGGTAGATTTCACATGGGCGGTGAAATTAAATCGAATCACTTTAGATTGATTGGACTGTGGCCTAAAACCGCACAGAACCCTCGACAAAAATTAATGTGCAATTTTCGAGCACTTATCGTCTTTCTGTCGATAACATTCGGCGTTCTAATCCCTTCTATACATTCCTTCATAAGAATTTATGGGGATATTATGTTAATGATAGATAATTTACAATTTACTTTACCAGCTATAAGTTGCACAATAAGAATCATAATTTTTTGGTGGAAAAAAGAAGGTAAGCAATTTTCTGCTATAACTCTGAACTGCAAATGATGAACATGAGAGATATACGTATCGAAATTGTAATAAAATTATAATAATCTTTAATTTGAAATTACGAAACTTTGTCTTTGTCACTTATTTATACTGTTTTTGTCTTAAAACTATAATAAAAGATAATTGTTTTTACTTCAACTCTATCTTATTAAACCTTTTATTGCTGACAGTTCAACTTGTTATAGTTTCTATTCTAATATTGTTAATTGTGCATTAAAAATATACAATATTGACGCTATCATACCAATATTTGAAGCTATCATACCAATCATAGATATGATTGCGGAGGATTGGAGAAAATCGAAAAATGCGCAAGAGAGAAATATAATGATCAGAAAGGCGCAGAGTGCACGCTTACTTATGATGTGCGCATATTGCATCATGACAGTAGGATGCTTGTTTATCATCGTTCTTCCTGGATTTGGAATGTCGATAAGACTAACGCCCAATATTACTGATCCAGGCAGATTAGTGCCTCTGCAAACCCATTACATTTACGATGTATCAAAACGACCTCAATATGAATTGACGTATATAAGTCAAGCAATCTATATAGTTCTCGCAGTTATGTCTTATACTGGAATCGATCATTTTCTTGGGCTGCTAGTTTTCCATATATCCGGCCAACTAGACATTCTCAAGGATCGTTTGACAAATTTAGATAAATACATCAACTCTCACGACATGTTAAGGACATGTGTGGCACGACACATTTGTTTACTTAGGTTTGATATTTACAAAAATATGTAATTTATATATGAAATCCGTATGTACAACAGAATAACGTTAAAAAACAACACAGCGATATCTAGTACACCAAAATAGATGTCACTGTGTTGTTTTTTGACATAAATCTACTACTTGGGAAATATATCTAATACACAGAATGTCTTTTGTAGAGCTATTGCCATTATAGAAGATACGTATAATATAACATTGCTCTCATTATTCGTATATTTTGCAATGCTCTTTGCTTTCTACGGTTTCCCGCATAATTATCGTGAGTGTGCAAACATTTAAAAATAAAAATTTGCTTATTAATTAATTTTTAATACAAAACGTAAATATTGAAATTACTGACGCAATAATATCTAATATAATATCTAAGTTGTTACTATATGTATTTATAAGATATTTTTTGATAAACATTTTTGAAATAATCCTAATTATATATATGATAAATTGTATTTTCTTACGTATCCTATAAATTAATTAGCTATTCGACGGAGGAAATGATTTATCACTCACACGCTTGGTATTTTTTATATCCACAATTTTTAATTTATTTGTACATATGTGTTTATATTGTGCTCTGGGCGAATTTTTGATGGCCCAAGTAAGTTACATTCTTTTTTTTTACTATAAAACATCGTTTAATTTATATATGTTACGTGTCTGGCATTACACTTATATTATACAATATGATTCATTTAAGAAAGAAGTTTGTCTTAATGCACAATAAAGTTCAATATTTATCATGCATAAGCGCATAACAAAAATAAATATTAATATCAAAATATAATACAGAAATATATTGATGATGATTTAATATCATTTTTATCAAATTAAATATTGTAACAATTTTAATGTAAACTTTTAGAAAATAAAAATTAGTAATTTATTGCATTTATTATTTACGTAAATGCATTAATTTACGATTTAAATAAAAATATAAATTATTTCATAATCAATGACTAAATTATTCTCATTACGGAACAATGCATACAATTTTTGTCTATAGAGACCTTTAATATTTTTTAGTGTAATGAAATATATTATGCAGCTTACAGTAATGAATGGTATTCCCTGGATCCAAAACTTGCACAAGACTTGTTGTTTTTGCTAATAAGAGGTGCTAAACCGATTTATCTCACCGCTGGAAAAATATTCCCCATGACAATGACCACATTTTGCTATGTAAGATATTTTAGTGTTTAATAATTATTGTAGTAAAAACATTTAAATTACTATAATTTTCGTAATATTTTTTATAAAATAATTTAATAATTTATAAATATTTTATTCCATCTATGTATACTTTATGCATATCTATGTACCTTATTTTATATACACATACACTATATTTATGTATATAATTCTAAACTTTGTGTGATCATAAATTCATTACATTATTAATTATTACTAAAAAGATGTATTTTTCAGTTAATAAAAACGTCAGTCGGATATATATCTGTTTTACATACGACGAGGAGTTATTAGAAAAGTGAGATAGAGTTAAAGCTTTTCTATAATATGTTATTTTATTGTATAGAATGCAATAAACTAAGAATTGTATAAATATTAAAATGTTATTGGCAAATAAATTATATAGATTTTATTGCATAATTTAACGAAAATATGTTGGAAATTCTATTAGATGATTAGAAGTATAAAATATATTTGAATTAAACTCAATATGACAACCACATGACAACTTTATGCCACATCTATGCAATTAAAAAAATAAAATGCAAACTGAGCGTTTTCGCCTCATACAAAGACAATGGAGGGTTAAAAACAGGGTAGTTTAATAATAAAGATTTTCTTATACATAATTGCAATAATCCAATAATAATAAAGCTATTGTACAAAATGTCCAAATATATTTATAACGTTTACAGTATTAAAGATAATTCATATGATCACATTGATATAGTGCGGGAATAATATATTTAAATACACATTTTAATTTGTATAAATATGATTTTGTTTGTAAGTATTAAGTCCAATACAATTCCATTCTAATAACATTTTGTACGTATAAAATTGATCTAAATTTACTTTGTTATGAGTATCAATTATTAATAAAATAAAATTATAAATAAAATTATAAATAGATATTCCAATTTATATCTATCAATTATTTATGTCAAAAGTGCTTTTGGAGTGTTGTAAGATATATGTTACCATTGTAACGTACTAACATGGTGGTAAACATGTTATTATATGATCAATTACATATGATTATTATTTAGGGGAGACAAGAGCACGCATATAGATACAGAATTGATTACAGACACATATGTTTCTGTATTTAATTTTATATCAACTTGCGTGCCCTGATCTCCCCTAAATAGTAATCACACATAACTGGTCTTGCGTGCATGGGAATATGTCACATGTATGGCATTATATTTATTGTACTTTTACTCACCTGTTATTATTCATGTTTCGTCGATGACTACTTGGGACTAGAGATAACGAGAATTGTTATGATTATTATGAATACTCATACCGGATATCGATTACCATGTATTTAAATGTTCTCAACATATGTATGCATATGTGACACAAGGTTTTTATTGAATGATAAATAATTTAGTAATATTGAACAGAAAGAGAGAGAGAGAGAGAGAGAGAGAAAGAGAGAGAGAGAGAGAGAAAGAGAGAGAGAGAGAGAGCTGAGAAAGAATATGCGGTTCAAACTTTTTCTTCAGTATTGCAGATCAAAGTTACTGAAATTAAAACATTCAACATCCAAGTCTTCAGGAAAATGACTAGTTTCTATAACTACCATCGATTGATGATGAATGATTGCGACGAGTTGATATCTTTTAAAATAGCAACTCAATCTTTACAATGACGTTATCATGGAGAGAGATGAGATTTCAATTTGGATATCTGCAAGTAAGTTATAGATGATACGTAAATTATTTTTCACGACATTATATGCTATACAATGCCGGATTATGTTTCATCTATTGCTAACATAAGTATAGTGATGTTATAAGCTATAACTCATTGTAAAAACGTGTGAATATAACAGATGTTTCCATAAGCGTTTTCTTCATCTACGTGTCACGAAGACCTATTATTACGAAAAAAAAATTTATTACTTTGCGTGATGTTTGGTGCTGAAAACTTGAACGAGGGGATGCAGAATATTTTAAAATACTTTGTTGCAAGTTGATCGTTCGATACCTTCGAGAAGTGGCATAAAAGCATGCGCACAAAACGACTTTTATTGAATAGGAGTTAACATTATTTTCTGAAAAAGAAATAGATACCAGTCTTGAAACAACATTCGACATGAACAGTTCGAAATATACCGAGGTGCTTATTATTGTGATTGTTATCTTAACTGAAGGACACAGTAACTTTTTGAAAAATATATTTATTTAGTGATGATAGTGACATTTAATCCACATTTTATTTGACCGCCGTTAATAAATGATGTATTGCATTGCATCATGTTTTTTTTAAATTATGCTAATTATTATCATATTTAATGACTGTAATAAACAGTAGCTATTTATTATCATAGATATTTAAAATATGAGATTTTTATTATCTGTTATTATTTACTACTTTTAAAATAATTTTTGAATTTCATGATTAATAAAAAATTAGTTATTGTCAAACATTTTATTTATTCTATTAAGTGACTTTACACGTTTTATATTAATTGTTAGTTTATATGTATGCATAAGATTCTATGATACTCTTCATGAGCTGCGACTTACTGAGGTCTCTATAGGTAGACTTCAAATGGGCAGTGAAACTAAATCGTTTCACTTTAGATTTTATTGGACTTTGGCCTAAAACCGCACAGAACCCTCGACAGAAGTTAATGTGCAATTTTCGAGCACTCGTCGCTTTCCTGGCGATATCGTTCGGCGTTTTGATCCCTTCTATACATTCCTTCATAAGAATTTATGGAGATGTTATGCTAATGATAGATAATTTACAATTTACTTTACCAGCTACAAGTTGCGCGGCAAGAATCATGATCTTTTGGTGGAAGAAAGAAGGTAAGCAATTTTCTGCTATAACTCTGAACTGCAAATGATGAACATGAGAGATATACGTATCGAAATTGTAATAAAATTATAATAATCTTTAATTTGAAATTACGAAACTTTGTCTTTGTCACTTATTTATACTGTTTTTTGGCTTAAAACTATAATAAAAGATAATTATTTTTACTTCAACTCTATCTTATTAAACTTTTTATTGCTGACAGTTCAATTTGTTATAGTTTCTATTCTAATATTGTTAATTGTGCATTAAAATATACAATATTGACGTTTTTGAAGCTATCATACCAATCATAGATATGATTGCTGAGGATTGGGGAAAATCGAAAAATGTGCAAGAGAAAAATATAATGATCAGAAGGGCGCAGACTGCACGCATCATTATTACTTGTGCATACTGCATAATGGGAGTAGCATGCTTATTTGTTATCATTCTTCCGATCTTTGGAATATCAACAAGATTGACGCCCAATATTACTGATCCAGGCAAAGTAATGCCTCTACAAACCCATTACATTTACGATATAACAAAACGACCGCAGTATGAACTGACATATATAAGTCAAGCTATCTACATATTTCTCGCAATTATGTCTTATATTGGAATCGATCATTTTCTTGGGCTGCTAGTTTTCCATATATCCGGCCAACTAGACATTCTCAAAGATCGTTTGACACATTTAGATAAATACATCAATTCTCACGACATGTTAAGGAGATGTGTGGCACGACACATTCGTTTACTTAGGTTTGATATTTACGAAAAATATGTAATTTATATATGAAATCCGTATGTACAACAGAATAAAAAAAACAACATAGCGATATCTATAATAGTATAGACTAAAATAGATGTCACTGTGTTGTTTTCTGACATAACTCTGCTACTTAGAAAATGTACAATTTGTTACTCTAGGTGTATCTAATCCATAGAATATCTTTCGTAGAGCTATTGCCGTTATAGAAGATACGTATAATATAACATTTCTCTTGTTATTTACATACTTTGCAATTCTGTTCGCTTTCTGCGGTTTCAGCATAATTACCGTGAGTGTGCAAACGGTTCAAAATTTGCTTATTAATTAACCTTTAACACAAAACGTAAATACTAAAAATTACTGACGCAATGATATCCAACAATAAATTGTTACTATATGTATTTATAAGATATTTTGTGATAAACATATATGAAATTATTTTAATTGTGATAAATTGTATGTTCTTATACGCATTCTGTAAATTAATTAGCTATTCGACGAAGGAAATGATTTATCACTCACACGCTTGGTATATTTTGTATCCCTGATTTTTAATTTATTTGGACATATGTGTTTATATTGTGCTCTGGGCGAATTTTTGGTGACCCAAGTAAGTTGCATTCTTATTTTTACCATAAACATTGTTTAAATTATATGTTTCGTATCTGGCTTTACACTTATATTACAATATGATTCATTTAAGAAAGGTGTCTGTATTAATGCACAATATAGTTAAAATTTATTATGCAGGAGCGCGTAACAAAAATAAATATTAATGTCGAAATATTATGCAGAAATATACTGATCATGATTTAATATCATTTATATTAAATTAAATATTGTAAATAATTTAATGTAGGCTTTTAGAAATCAGAAATTAATAATTTATTGCATTTATTATTTATGTAAATACATTAATTTAAATAAAAATATTAATTACTTTATAATCAATGGCTAGATTATTCTTATGACAGAACAATGCGTACAATTTTTATCTAAAGAGACTTTCAATACTTTTTAGTGTGATGAAATATATTATGCAGCTTACAGTAATGAATGGTATTCCGTGGATCCAAAACTTACACAAGACTTGTTATTTTTGCTCATAAGAGGCGCTAAACCAATTTACCTCACCGCAGGAAAAATTTTCCCCGTGACAATGACTACATTTTGCAATGTAAGATATTTTAGTGTTTTATAATTACTGTGGCAAAAACTTTTAAATAATTTTGTAATTTTAGTAATATTTTTATACAATAATTTAATAATTTATATATATTTTATTGCATTTATGTATACTTTATGCATATCTATATGGAAGGGTAAAACCAGAGTGGTGTAAGTCAAATTCTTTTAAATATTTTCTCGTGTGCATAGAGGCAATCTCTACAATATATAAATTGCATCTAAAGACACGAAAAAATATTTTTAAAAATTTGACTTACACCATACTCTGATTTTTACCCCTCCATATACCTATACCTTATCTTATATATACCACTATATATCTACATATCTCAAAACTTCGTGTGATTATAAATTCATTGAATTATTAATTATTACTAAAAAGATATTTTTCAGTTAATAAAAACGTCGGTCGGATATATATCTATTTTACATAAGACGAGAAGTTATTAGGAAAGTGGAATAAAGTTAAAGTTTTTCTAATAATATGTTACTCTTATAGAATGTAATAAACTAAGAATTGTGTAAATATTAAAGTGTTTTTAGTAAATAAATTATAAATTTTACCGCATAATTTAATGGAAATATATTTCTATTAGATAATTAAAAGTAAAATAATTTGGAATTAAAGTCAATTCTATATATTTAAATCCAAAAATATTCATATTTTTTACAAACTAAATCCAACCGTTAAATATTAAACTATTTAATATTAATTACGTAGAGGAAAGACCTCTATTATGAGACAAGATTCTAATATGAGATATTTTAAGCTAAAAGGCTTTATATAGGCCCCATCTTTTGATCCCACCATGTAAAAAACCCGCCATCTCATATTAGGATCCTATCTCATAATAGGGGTCTTTCCTCTATATGTGGAAATATAATATAAGTATATATAAACTACGCTAATTCACTGTTATCCAAGTCTTCAATATCAATAATCAAACATTATTCGAAATATAATTACAATTAAAAATATTTGCGTCCTTGTCGACGATGTACGACGTATACGATGTTAAGTTTAGCCTTATGGACTGTACCTACTAGGCGAATCATCTTCTTCGATGGTAAATGAACAATACAGAGCTGTTCCGAAGTCCACTGTTTCAAATAACGGTGATTTCGGTAACAAATAAATAATACTTACTAAATTTCAAATTTCTTTAAATCTCCAAAATGTTGCCTATCAAAATTTGTTGTCAAGTAATAAAAATGAACGGTAGATAACTAGATAACGATAGATAAGTTATATTTCTTACTAAGAAAGTAAAACTGTATATGTATTAAAAAGTACTTGTTTTATCTTTAATACAATAAAATGTAGTTTTTTTACAAGATACGATATGATGAGATGAGCACAGATTATTACAGCTGTCATCAACAAAGCGAGCGTGGCCTAGTAGACAGCGCACTGGTGTATTGAGCCAAAGGTCCCGGGTTCGATTCCCGGTAGAGCTAGAAAATTTTATTTGCTCGTTCTCCTCTCGGAAGGCAATGGCAAACCACCGAGAGTATGTCTGACAAGAAAACTTCTCTAAAAATTGCCGTTCGAAATCGGCGTTAAACTGTAGGTTCCGTATACAATGTGTATAATCCACGTGCGCAACACATGTATATGAAGAGCGAAGTCACCACGCTCAGGCATGAGTAATAGGACTGAGGATGGACATATAATTGATTTCTAACTATAGTTATAACCATATAAGTTATAGCCGATTATAGAAGTGTGGGAAAATAATAGGTGTACACTGGTTTTCTCGCTATCTACTTGTCACGAAATTTTTTGCTCTCGAATGTTTTGTGCAATGCGATCGTCAATACTGATGGGATGGAAACTTCAAATGAGGGTGCATATTTAATACACTCACTTTATTAAAAGTTCGCCTCTTTCGAACATTATTATTTTCAGCATGCGCGAGAAATGCTTTTTGCTGAATACGAGGTGATATCGATTCATAAAGGAGAATCAGACGTCAGTCTCTAGACAACACTCGACATGGAAAGTCCAAAATATAACGGATACCAAGGTGTTTATTATCGTTGTAACTGTTATTGGGAAAAACTTAATATATAAGAATTTTCATTACCATGTGTGCGACTAATTAATATTTGAAAATTTTAAATTATCTTATTGCTTTTACTATAATAGTATTTCGGATTAAGTTATTGAATTATTGCAACAAAACATTAACTACATCTAACGTAAGATCTTTCTTGGGGAGGGGGGGAGATTATTCATCATATTCTATTTTTCTATATCTATCACTAAATTTGCATGATTACCAAAAAATGAGGTGTTTTTAAATATTATTTTTCTCGCATTTTATAAATATTGTATATTTGCACATTAACTGTGGTTTTACCTGTGTGTGTTAAAAATTAATGAGAATAAATAATCTTATAAACTTCGGACTCACTAAGACTTCTACAGGTAGATTTCGAATGGGCAGTAAAACTGAATCGTTTTATTTTAAATTTTATTGGGCTCTGGCCTAAGACTGTACAAAATCCTTGGCAGAAATTAATGTACAATTTTCGAGTGTTGATGACTTTTCTGGTAATAACGTTCTGTATTGTTATTCCTTCTATACATTCTTTGACAAGACTTGTTGGAGACATAACATTAATGGTAGATAATTTACAATACAGCATACCATTTATAAGTGTCTTGACAAGAATCGTAATTTTCTGGTGGAAAAAAGAAGGTAGACATTATGTATGATTATCTATCTAAATTATAATTATAGACGCACATAATTTAGGTATTATATTATAATTATAACGTACACACATATATAATATTTTAAAAGTTCATATCAATATTCTATAAAATAACTTGATTTTATTTATGTAAATGGAATCAATTATATATGTATATATTCTATTTCTATATGAAGAACAAACTATAATTAATGTATTTTCTAAACTTTTTGAATTATAACTTGCTGTGTGCGTTTCTTACATTAAAATTATCTATGCGTTATTAATTTTTTTAAATAAAACAAACGTTTTTACACAATACAATTACATTAGTCATTATGTATAAAAAAATATATACATATATAGAATATATATAAAGCCGGTAGTATACATAGTCAGATCTTATTTAAGATCGTCTTAAGTTTATCTCTAGATGCTGAACGATTCGTTTCATTGGCTACGGAATATCTAAAGATAAACTTAAGACGATCTTATATATATATATATATATATATATAAGATCTGACTATGAATACCGGCCTATCAATTACATAAATAATATGAGTGAGCTTATGTGCAATAAAAATCGCATATTACAAATTAATTTCTGTTTTTTACATAACAATAACTTTGCTTTTTTTATTAAAAAACAAAAAAAAAGATTTTTACTTTCTTTTTTATATTTAAACTTGTAATGGTTTCTTATTCCGATTCAATAATTATGTTAAGTGTTCTCGCAGTTTATAATATTGACATTCTTTAAAGCTTTCATACCAGTCGTGAATATGATCGCAGAAGATTGGATAAAGGTAAAAAGTGCACAAGACAGAAGTGTAATGATCAAAAAGGCACGGAGTGCACGCTTAATTATTATATTCGCCTTTTGCTTAATGGGAGCAGGAGTCTTTTATCTTATCATTTTGCCTATCTTTGGAATATCGATAAGAAACACAACCAACATTACTGATCCATCAGGCAGACTACTGCCTCTACAAGCTTATTACATTTACGATGTAACAAACAGTCCACAGTATGAACTGACATTTATTAGTCAATCTATTTCTATTCTTGTCGGCATGATGTCCTACAGTGGAATCGATAATTTTCTCGGACTAATAGTTTTCCATATATGTGGCCAATTAGAGATTCTCAATAACCGTTTATCAAGTTTCGATAAATGTGTTAATTCCCACGAGATAAAGAATTGTATAATAAGACACAAGCGTTTGCTTAGGTTTGATATTTATATATTAATATAATACACATAAAATATGTAATCAGTACTCCATCTGTAAATATCTAATACGTGTACCATCTTTTATAGAACTATTAACATTATTGAAGATGCATTTAATGTAATCCTTCTCTTTTTATTCGCATTTTTTGCATTACTCTTCGCTTTTCATGGTTTCCTGATACCTACTGTAAGTATTTTGAATTTTTTTATATTTCCATAAGACTTATTTCAATTAATAAATTAATTCTTAACTAAAATAAGAAAATAACTAATAAATATACTACGCATTTTCTGTTTTATCTAAGAAACTTCTATTTGTATAACTTTTTATTACAAACATCTGAATTAATATTAATATTTAAAAAATCCTATATTTTCTCTTATTCTATAAATTAATAGTTACTTGATGAAGAGACTAATATGTCATTCTCTCGTTTGATATGTTCTATCTTTACCGTAATCAATGTATTCGGACATATGTGCTTACAATGTGTTGTTGGCGAGATTTTGGTTGCCCAGGTTAGTCGAATTTTTCTCTTTTTTGTTATAGAAGTCATGTAAATTTTCATATAATAAACATATAATAAATATATGCAATATATGCTATATAATATCTATAATTAATTTATGCAAGAAATATTTAATATAATACATGACGTACCTACTAATTCTAATACTTGTCACACGTACAAAAATTTTTTAATTCATTTTCTGTATATAATACATAACTAAATTGTTGATGACTTCGTTTAATCTTATTTGGTTAGCTATCACAAAAGTTTAACGTAAGTTTATGAAAGTAAAAATATAAATTAATCCTAAAATATTAAAGTATATTTATAGAATGGAAAAGTTATACTATAGGTCTGAATAGTGCATTAATTGATTGAAATTAATAAGTAACATTTATTCAGTTTCTAGATAAAGAGTGTAATAATTTTCGACTAAAATGCTTTAAATATTTTTAAGTGTAATAAAATATACTACGCGGCATACAGTAATAAATGGTACTCCATGAATCCAAAAGTAACCCACAACTTGCTACTTTTAATGATAAGAGGCTCTATACCGGTCTATCTGACTGCTGGAAAAATGTTTCCTCTAACGATGGCTACGTTTTGCAGTGTAAGATATCATAATGTTCAACAGTAATTTTTTCATTAAAACTTATTTGACACAAAAATTTTATAATATATTTCATACAACTATTTATATTATTTGATAAAATTTGAATCTTTTGTTTTATTTTATTCTCTTGTTTACTACATTAAATTTTAACAGATATTAATTATTCAGAGATATTTTTTAACTATATAGTACTAAGAAATGTATTTTTCAGTTAGTAAAGACATCATTTGGATATATATCAGTTTTACATACAATGAGAAGCTAAGTACAAAGCTGAGAATAAAGTAAGATAAATCTAAACTTTCTTTAATATTAAGTAATTTAAAAAAAAAACAATAGTGTAAGATAATTCTTACACTATTGTTTTCTTAAAAAATTGTTTAATAATATGCAAGTATTATCTAATACCTGTTGGAATAAGCGACGCTTTTTGCAGTTCAAATAGTTCCCCTTATACGGGCCGTCAAGCGGCACGGAGATTCAACAGCTTAGCATAAGCGCTGTCTACACTTTTATGTCTGTAATTTGCTGCTAACCTAAAATATAATACAATACTGCACGTTTTTTAGACTAAGAAAATTTCACCTGTGTTTTCTTTCGAGAGGATACCTTGTAATTAGCATAGTTTTTTCCAAATAAAAATGCTTCTGTAATGTCAAGATTATCTTTTATTTAACAGAACTATATACATATACATATTCTTCAATGACTAAAGTAGGAATTTCAAATAATATATAATCACTTTTAACTTTATATTGAAATGTTTCTTGCACTCTAAGGAACAATTTAGTGAATGATATGTGACTCATAAGATATTTTCTAAAAATTTCTTTTGATTTCATCACGCACACATTACTATGAGAAATATACCTATAATAAAGTTTGAAACCGCGTAAAAATAATCAAATCATTAATTTGTTTAAAGTTATTTTAATATAATAACTTGTTCTTTACGTTTTATATTTATTTTGAAGAATTTACATTATAAGATCAAACAATAAAAATTTTGGCAAAATTATTAAAAGAAATTAAGACCACAAGAGCGATGCATGATATGTTCTATATGATCTATTACTATAAGCAACAGAGGATTAGAAGCGTGCGAATATAACTGGATGTACTTGACACATGCTATGTTTTCTCGTCAGACAT
The DNA here is from genome assembly GCA_030770255.1 of Temnothorax ravouxi. Taxonomy (NCBI): domain Eukaryota; kingdom Metazoa; phylum Arthropoda; class Insecta; order Hymenoptera; family Formicidae; genus Temnothorax; species Temnothorax ravouxi. The sequence goes on along the minus strand of JASTWP010001760.1, from coordinate 41,086 downwards.
ATCCACTTATAATCGTGCAATTTTTTATTCGAACATGTTTCAATGTTAGAAACTTGACGGAAATTTGAAACGATAGTAGAGGCAGAATATTTAATATACTTTGATGCAAGTTTTGATCGTTCGATACTTTCGAGAAGTAGTATTTTAAGCATGCGCAAAAAATGCTCTTTACTGCACAAGAGGTAACGTCGATTTATGAAAGTGAAACAGACGTCAGTCATTAGACAACATTGGACGTATGAAAGTTCAAAATATGACAGATACTGAGGTGCTTATAGTTTTAATCATTGTAACTATAATTGAAAAACATATTAAGGAAGTATTTTACTAGTAATATGTGTACAAACAATGATAGCATTTATAATAATAATCTATGTCATATTTTCTCAGTATTGACAAAAATTTTAGATTACTTTTACCTGCACATTGTGTTTCTTATTAACATTATATATTATTTTATTGTAACTAACAAAGTTAGCCATATCTTAATACAAAATTTGAAGTCAATGACTTTTATTATAAGTTATGTATTATTTCCTGAAGAATCTTGAAACTCGTATTAATCGAATATAAAGTGTTCAATGATACTTTATTTTAAGTTACTTCACGTATTCTGTTAAGTAACTTTTTATATATTTAATCTAATTGTAATTATATTTTTGTGTATGTTTTGTATTGTCTAATCCTTTTAATAAACTTCAGACTTATCAAGATTTCTGCAGGTAGATTTTGAATGGGAGGTGAAACTAAATCGTTTCACTTTAGATTTGCTTGGACTTTGGCCCAAAAACATACAAAATCCTTGGGAGAAATTAATGTACAATTTTCGAGTGTTGGTGACTTTTCTGGGAATAACGTTCTGTCTTGTTATCCCTTCTGTACATTCCCTGGCAAAAATTTTTGGAAACATTTTGCTCATGATAGATAATTTACAATTTACTTTACCACTCATAAGCTGTGTGATTAGAATTATGATTTTTTGGTGGAAAAAAGAAGGTAACCATCATTTTGGTCCTAATTACATAATATATAAGTTATAAATGTATAATAAGTATATAAATAAATTGGATATTTAGGATTGTGTGAATATTATTAACTTATTTTTATTTACACAAAAAAATTTATATATTAGTATATGTATAATCTCTAAAATAAAATAAAATACAAATTATACAAAAAACTTTTTTAAATAAAATTTAATTATGCTAGTTATTATTTTGCATATAAAAATATTACAGTTTATAGTTTACGTTGTATAAAATTAAATTATATTTATTTTATGCAAGTATATATGTACATAAACAAATATAAACTTATATATATAGATAAATAAAACATTTAACATTTGCATAAATAATGAAGTTTATTTATGTGTAATAATATTCATTGATTAATATTGAGGTATTTCTACTAATTTACAATTATAATATTATTTCTTGAAACAAATACGCGTAACCAATAACATTATTGCAGTTTCTCCATGTTTTGTTGTTCAGGATTGAAATTAATATATTTTAATTTAGCAATGCTGTAAAATATGCATAAAATTGTTTATTTTTTAAGCTATAGTACCGATTATAAATATGATCTCGAAGGATTGGATAAAGTCGATAAATGATGAAGAAAGATATTTAATGATTCAAAGAGCGCAAACTGCACGCACAATTATTATTTGCTCTTACTGCATAATGGGAATGCAGTGCTCTTTTCTCGTCTTACCGCCTGCTTTCGGAATGTCAATAAGAATGACTTCTAACATTACTGATCTAGGGAGACCAATGCCTATAGAAAACTATATTTACGATACTACTAAAAGGCCGCAATACGAATTAATATTTATTAGTCAAGCTATCTATTTAGCTATCGCCCTAATGGTCTACACTGGAATAGATAATTTTCTGAGTCTCTTGATTTTTCATATATCCGGTCAGTTAGACATTCTCAAGAATCGTTTGACACGTTTGGATGAATACATGAATGATCACGAAATGCTAAGGTGCTGCATTATAAAGCATATCCGTTTGCTTAGGTTTGTTATTTATAAGAAAGTATACACAAATATTCATGCAAAGTGCATGATTAAATATACTATACGAAATGTCTTATAGAGCTATTGATGTTATTGAAGATACATATAATATAATACTTCTCTCTTTATTTATATATTTTGCAATATTATTCGCTTTCTACGCATTTCGGATAATTACCGTAAGTGTCCAAATGCTTAAAAATTGATATTTGTTTGTTAAATAATTTTTAAGATTAAAAAATGACTAATAAGTGTAATATCTAAATCATTGTTATATTTAAAAGATTTTTATTATAAATATTTAGATAAAATAATATTAATTGTACAAAATATTATACTTTATACAAAATACTATAAATACACATATAATATAAATTAATTAGCTATTCGACGAAGGAAATGATTTATCAGTCTCTCGCTTGGTATTTTTTATATTGACAATTTTTAACTTATTTGGACATATGTGTCTATATTGCGTTCTCGGCGATATTTTGATGGCCCAGGTTAGTCACAAAAATAATATAAACTAAGCATCGTATAATTAATTGTATTAACTACCATATGATAATGACAAACTTTTTATAGTCATGGGACAATTTGTTCAATAATTTATAACTAAAAATGTTTTTAATATTTTCAAGTGCAATAAAATATATTACGCTGCATACAATAATAAATGGTACACCATGGATCCACAAATCACAGAAGATTTGTTGATCTTAATGACAAGAAGCTCTAAACCAATTTATCTCACCGCCGGAAAAATATCTCCTGTTACAATGGCTACATTTTGCAGTGTAAGATAATTTCATGTTAAATTATAAGTATCATATTAAAACCTCGTTCGGCATTACTAAACTTTATTAAAGTTTATTGTGCAATCCATATTATGTTTTAATATAATATTTAATATAATATTTAATAAAATTCAAATTTTTTATTTCATCATGTATTTATAATCTTAAACTTCACAGTTATTTATCTATTAAGCTTATATTGTTAAATAACTATATTATTATCAAAATATATATATTTCAGTTAGTAAAAACATCAGTTGGTTATATATCCGTTTTATACACAATGAGAAGATGATAGAAAAAGTGAGAAAAATGTAAATTTTTTCTATATTATGCAATCATTTTTATAGAAAAGTATAGTTCAACTTATGCTACAACTATTAATACGTCATTTACAAATCAATATATTTTAATGCATTAATTGAGTGGAAAAAAACTGAGAATTTTCTTAGTAGTAGTACAAATATAGAATTTAAATAAAAAAAAAGCTTAAGAAAATCGTTATTTAGACGTACCTGTTTTTTCGTGAATTTTTGGCCAAGCTAGCCATTTATTTCATAACAATTATATTAAAGATACTCAAAAAACAAACAATACAATTTTTGCAAATTTATTGTAAAAAATTAACACCATTAGAACAATACATGATAAGCTCTATACAGCCTACTCCTATAAGCAATATATAAGCAGCAGAAAATTATAGAAGAAAATATAACTGGTGTACTTATGAACGTTTTTTCATCAAGCATCACTTGTTATCGTGCAATTTTTTATTCGCGCATGTTTCGATGCTAGAAACTTGACGAAAATTCGAAACGACGGTAGAGGCAGAATATTTAAAATACTTTACTACAAGTTGATCGTTCGATACTTTCAAAAAGTTGTATAAGCATGCGCGAGAAATGCTCTTCGCGGCATAGGAGGTAACGTCGATTCATGAAAGAAGGAGAGACGCCAGTCTTTAAATAGCATTGAACATGGAAAGTTCGAAATATGACGGATATCAAGGTGCTCATGGTTTTGATTATTGTAACTGTATGTGAAAGAATCTTAACGACGTATTTTATTTTGCAATTGTATGCAAGCAGTGGTATCATTTATAATAATGATAATAATCTATATCTTATTTTCTGTTAACAAAAAGTCTAGATTATCGCTTTGTGCAGTGAATTGTGTTTCTTATGATCATATCAAACTACTGTAACAACGTTAGTTATATCTAACTACACCAATTTGAAATCAATCAGTTTTGTTTAATAATTATCTATTATTTCTAGAATAATCCTTAAACTTGCATGACTAACCTAAATTAAAGTTTTTAAAGATATTTTATTATTTTAAATTATTACACACAGTCCGCGTTTACTCTAATTATGAATGTATTTCAGTACATTATAGAAATTGTATAATCCTTCTATATTATGAGCTTTGTATTTATCAAAGTTTCCGCAGGTAGATTTTGAATGGGCAGTAAAACTAAACCGTTTTACTTTAAACTTGATTGGACTTTGGCCTAAGGTCGCACGAAATTCTCGGCGGAAATTAATGTGCAATTTTCGAGCGCTGGTAACTTTGTTGGGAATAATCAGCCTTCTTATTCCCTCTATACATTCCTTGATAAAAATTTTCGGAAACAGTTTGCTAATGTTAGATAATTTACAAATTACTTTACCAGCTATAAGCTGCACGATTAGAGTCATGATTTTTTGGTGGAAAAAAGAAGGTAGAGATTATTTGATCGTATTTATAAGCTATAAAAGTATGATAAATAACTTATACATAAGTTGAGTCTTTAAATTAATATTAATAATTTTAAATACATATCGCTGATAATACACTTACTTAAATGAAATTAAATCATATATAAATACATCTTTTTCTATATAGACAGTAGAACATGTACTTATTAAATTAATGAGTTATTTTTATTTAAAGTGTTTTTTATATTTCAAAAATCATGTATGTACATATACCTACATGTACATATACATGTATGCATGATTTTTTTAAATTAAATATTAAATACAACATTTAGTACAACATTTAATTAAAATATTTTTCACAAAATTTGATTTTGCTAATTATATTGAATATAAAAATATTATAACACATTATAATAAATTTGCCTTTATATAAATATTTAATAGGATTAAATAGATATAAATATATAAATAATAAAGTTTGTATGATATTTATGTGCATTAAGATTCGTAAATTACGAAATTAATATTTTTACTGATTTATAATTATAATATATTCTTTTTTAATTACGAGAACAATGACATTGTTTCGAATATTTGTTGAATTTTTTTTTTGCTTTTTACTGTTTAGGATTGAACTTAACATATTTTAATTCAGCAACGCTGTAAATTGTTTACTTTTAAGCTGTTATACCGATTATGAATATGATCGCGAAGGATTGGATGAAGTTAAAAAGTGATCAAGAGAGAAGCTTGATGATTCGAAGAGCACAGACTGCACGTATAATTATTACTTGCTCCTATTCTGTAATGGGTTTAGCATGCTTCTTTGTCGGAGTACTGCCTGCTTTTGGAATATTAATGAGACTGACTCCCAACATTACTGATCCAGGAAGGCCACTGCCTTTACAAACTTATTATATTTACGATATAACAAAAAGGCCACAGTATGAATTGACGTTTATTAATCAAGCCATCTATATACCTATCGCCATGATGGCCTGTACTGCAATAGACAATTTTCTGAGTCTTCTGGTTTTTCATATATGCGGTCAGTTAGATATTCTCAAGAATCACTTGGAATATTTAGACAAAAACATAAATTACCACAAAGTTCTAAAATGCTGTATAGTAAAGCATATCCGTTTGCTTAGGTTTGTTTTCTATAAGATATAAGTAAATAAAATCCATATGAAATAAGATAGAATATATTTAATACATAAAATATCTTTTATAGAGCTATTGATGTCATTGAAGATACATATAACACAATGCTTCTGTGCTTATTTGTATATTTTACCTTAACCTTTGCTTTCTACGGATTTCGGATGATTAGCGTAAGTATTTTGAAACTCAAAGTTTAAATTAGACATGCATGGTTTAAAAAAATTAACATGAATTAATAAATACATTAGTATTAAATACATTCTGACATAAAATTAATATCTATATTTACATGGCATATTATTATAAAACTTGAAATTAGTGTTAATAAAAATAACTATGTCCTTTAATTTATTTCATGAATTAATTAGCTATTCGACGAAGGAAACGATATGTCCTTCGCTCACATGGTATATTTTGTTGCTGTCGTTTTTAACATATTTGCAAATATGTGTTTATATTGCGTTCTCGGTGAAATTTTGATGTCCCAAGTTAGTTGTATATATATTTTCTTTATGTGCAAATTAAATGTTGTATAATTAACTCTATAGTCACTATTATATGGTAATAACCAATTTCTATTTAGATGTGTAACAATATATATAATAATTGATATCTAAAAGTGCTTTTGGTATTTTCAAGTGCAATGAAATATATCATGCTGCATTTAATAATAAATGGTACACCCTAAATCCAAAAATTGCAGAAGATTTATTGTTCTTAATGACAAGAGGTTCTAAACCAATCTATCTGACTGTTGGAAAAATTTCTCCTGTTACAATGGCCACTTTTTGTAGTGTAAGATATTTTAATGTTTGACTATTGCATTAAAATATTGTTTCGTGCGACTGCAAATCTGTTAAAAATCATTTATACAATGTACAACATTTTAATATATATAATTTAAATTTCTCAATTAATAAAAGAAAGGCCAATAATCGAGCAATAATGGATGTTAAATTATATACTTATTAATCATATGTAAACAAAACGGAACATCCATTATTGCTCGATTATCCTTTCTTTTACCAATTGTTATATTTATACGAGCGCGCTAGTTTATTTTATTTAAATTTCTCATTTTAATCTATATAATATGTACAACCTTAAACTTCGCAATTACATATCTAATTTAAGCTCATGCTATTAATTTAATACTGTTAATTTCATCTGTAACCATTGAAATATATGTCTTTCAGTTTGTAAAAACGTCCGTTGGTTATATATCCGTTTTGCATTCAACAAAAAATTGATTAAAAAAGTGGAAAAAAGTGAAGTTTTCTAAAATATTATGCAACTTTTCATAGATATATACTTTAGTTTAAGAAGTATTAATGTTATTTGCAAATAAATAAATTTTATTGCATTATTTGAGTGGAGAATTCTATTAAGTAATAATAAAATTAACTTGCAAACTTAACTAAAATTAAATAAATCGAAATCTATAAATATCTGTTCTAATCATAAAAACATCCTGCATGCATAATTTGGTTCATAATTTTAAAAATATCTGGTATCCAATTTATCAGATTTTTACATGATTGTGATTATGTGTGTTTTATTTTTTAGTATTGTTTTGTAGTCGTGAATGCACTCGCGAGCGTATCTATACTTAAGTCGATGGAAAAATACTTATGGCAATCACTCTATTATTATGAGATATCATTATTATGATGTCTAAATTCACTGTTGGCAGACAGATTATAAGAATTGCATATCGTACAAAGACGTTTCCGTTTAATATGATACTAAAAGTATCGAATTAATTCTCTTTCAATTTGTGTATACCAAATCTTCTCTAAATAGCAATTGTATGCATCGTAATAAAATCGATTTTGCGTGCGTGGAAATATGGTAGTACCTACATATACTCGTACGTGTCATCACACCCACGCTTATTCACTCGTTGTTATCGAAGTTACGTCAGCGGCTACTTGGACGGATAAAAAAACGAGAAATTTTTAACTTTTTCGTTACTACGCTGACTACGATCAATTTCTACAAAAGAATATGTAAGTACTTTAGTTATGGGACAATTTGTTCAATAATTTATAACTAAAAGTGCTTCTGATTTTTTCAAGTGTAATAAAATATATTATGCTACATACAGTAATAATAAATGGTAAACCATGGATCCAAAAATCACAGAAGATTTGTTAATGTTAAGCAAGAAGCTCTACACCAATTTATCTCACCGTTAGAAAAATACAATGGTCACTTTTTGTAGTCTAAGCTAATTTTGTGTTTAATGTTAAGCAAGAAGCTCTACACCAATTTATCTCACCGTTAGAAAAATACAATGGTCACTTTTTGTAGTCTAAGCTAATTTTGTGTTTAATTATAACTATCATATTAAAACCTAGTTTGAGACATTACTAAACTTTTATTAAAATTTATTGGGCAATCTGCATTATGTTTTAATATATAAATTTTAAATTTTTTATTTTATGTATTCAAAATCTTAAACAGTTATTTATCTATTAAGTTTATATTGTTAAATAACCATATTTTTATCAAAATATATATTTTAATTAGTAAAAACATCAATTGGTTATATATCTGTTTTGCACACAACAAGATGATAAAAAAAATGAGAGTATGTAATAGAGTATGATGTAAATTTGTAAGAGAGAATATGATGTAAATTTTTTCTGTTATGCAATTTTTTTGTAGAAAACTATTATTCAACTATGCTACAACTATTAATATGTTACTTACAAATGAATATATTTCAATAATGCATTAATTGAATGGAATCAACGGAAAATTTTCTTAGTAGTGGTACAAATATGGAATTTGCATAAACTTAAGAAAATTATTATTTAAACGTACCTGTTTTTTCGTGAATTTTTGGCCAGGCTAGCCATTTATTTAACTTAACCATTTATTTTATATAATGTATTATTAAATCTGGATAACTTTTGATTTAAGGATTTAAAATATTTTAAAAGTTATTTATTTAATAACAACTATATTAAAGATACTCATAAAAACAAACAATACAATTTTTGCAAATTTATTGTAAAAAATTAACACCATTAGAACAATGCATGAAGCTCTATACAGTCCACTCCTATATAAGCAATAGATATATAAGCAGTAGAAAATTATAGTAGCCTAAAAATATAACTGGTGTACTTATGTAGGTTTTTTCATCAAGCATATCCACTTATTATCGTGCAATTTTTTATTCGCGCATGTTTCGATGCTAGAAACTTGAGGAAAATTCGAAACGACGGTAGAGGCAGAATATTTAAAATACTTTACTACAAGTTGATCGTTCGATACTTTTGAAAAGTGGTATAAGCATGCGCAAGAAACGCTCTTCGCGGCATAGGAGGTAACGTCGATTCATGAAAAAAGGAGAGACGCCAGTCCTTAGATAGCATTGAACATGGAAAGTTCGAAATATGACGGATATCAAGGTGCTCATGGTTTTGATCATTGTAATTGTATGTGAAAGAATATTAACGACGTATTTTATTTTGCAATTGTATGCAAGCAGTGGTATCATTTATAATAATGATAATAATCTATATCTTATTTTGCTCACCTTTAACAAAAAGTCTGGATTATCGCCTTGTGCAGTGAATTATGTTTCTTATGATGATATCGAACTACTGTAACAACGTTAGTTATATCTAACCAACTTGAAATCAATCAGTTTTGTTTAATAATTATCTATTATTTCTAGAATAATCCTTAAACTTGCATGACTAACCCAAATTAAAGTTTTTAAAGACATTTTATTTTAAATTATTACACAGTCGCCGTTTACTCTAATTATGAATGTATTTCAGTGCGTTATAGAAATTGTATAATCCTTCTATATTATGAGCTTTGTATTTATCAAGGTTTCCACAGGTAGATTTCGAATGGGCAGTGAAACTAAACCGTTTTACTTTAAACTTGATTGGACTTTGGCCTAAGGTCGCACGAAATCATCAGCAGAAATTAATGTGCAATTTTCGAGTGCTGGTAACTTTGTTGGGATTAATCAGCCTTCTTATTCCCTCTATACATTCCTTGATAAAAATTTTCGGAAACAGTTTGCTAATGTTAGATAATTTACAAATTACTTTACCAGCTATAAGCTGCACGATTAGAATCATGATTTTTTGGTGGAAAAAAGAAGGTAGAGATCATTTGATCGCATTTATAAGCTATAAAAGTATGATAAATAACTTATACATAAGTTGTCTTTAAATTAATATTAATAATTTTAAATACATATCGCATAATTCACTTACTTAAATGAAATTAAATCATATATAAATACACCTTTTTTCTATATAGACAGTAGAACATGTACTTATTATATAAATCAATAGGCTCACAAGATTAAAAATCAGTCAAAGAGAAAGGAGCATCGAGCCGTAACAAGATAACAGTATTATGAAATTCCGTATTATGATAAATTGACAAACGTTTCAGCCCCTTATGGGACCATCTTCAGTGTCGAAAACAATAATCAAATTTTGGAATTACATACTCTATGTACTTATTAAATAATTCATGAGTTATTTTCATTTTAAGTGTTTTTTATATTTCAAAAATTATGTCTATATAATTTATACATGTATGCTTGATTTTTTTAAATTAAATATATACAACATTTAATTAAAATATTTTTCACAAAATTTGATTTCGCTAATTATATTGTATATAAAAATATAACAAATTATAATAAATTTACCTTTATATAAATAATAGAGTTTGTACGATATTTATGTGCATTAAGATTCGTAAATTACGAAATTAATATTTTTACTGATTTATAATTATAATATATTCTTTTTTTAATTACGAGAACAGTGACACTGTTTCGAATTCTTGTTGAACTTTTTTCTGTGCCACCATTTACTGTTTAGGATTGAACTTAACATATTTTAATTCAGCAACGCTGTAAATTGTTTACTTTTAAGCTGTTATACCGATTATGAATATGATCGCAAAGGATTGGATAAAGTTGAAAAGTGATCAAGAAAGAAGCTTGATGATTCGAAGAGCGCAAAGTGCACGTATAATTATTATTTGCTCCTACTGTGTAATGGGATTAGCGTGCTTCTTTGTCGCAGTACTGCCTGCGTTTGGAATATTGATGAGACTTACTCCCAACATTACTGACCCAGGAAGACCACTGCCTTTACAAACTCATTATATTTACGATATAACAAAAAGGCCACAGTATGAATTGACGTTTATTAATCAAGCCATCTATATACTTATCTCCATGATGGCCTATACTGCAATAGACAATTTTCTGAGTCTCCTGGTTTTTCATATATGCGGTCAGTTAGACATTCTCAAAAATCACTTGGAATATTTAGATAAAAACACAAATTACCACAAAGTTCTAAAATGCTGTATAGTAAAGCATATCCGTTTGCTTAGGTTTGTTTTCTATAAGATATAAATAAATAAAATCCATATGAAATATAGGATTGAATATATTTAATACATGAAATATCTTTTATAGAGCTATTGATGTTATTGAAGATACATATAACACAATGCTCCTCTGCTTATTTGTATATTTTACAGTAACCTTTGCTTTCTACGGATTTCGGATGATTAGCGTAAGTATTTTGAAACTCAAAGTTTAAATTAGACATGCATGGTTTAAAAAAATTGACATGAATTAATAAATACATTAGTATTAAATACATTCTGACATAAAATTAATATCTATATTTTATACATGGCATATTATTATAAAACTTGAAATTAGTGTTAATAAAAATAACTATGTCTTTTAATTTATTTCATGAATTAATTATAGCTATTCGACGAAGGAAACGACATGTCCTTCGCTCACATGGTATATTTTGTTTCTATCGTTTTTAATATATTTGCAAATATGGGTTTATATTGCGCTCTCGGTGAAATTTTGATGTCCCAAGTTAGTTGTATATATATATATTTTCTTTATGTGCAAATTAAATGTTGTATAATTAATAGTAACTCTATAGTCACTATTACATGGTAGTGACCAATTTTTATTTATATGTGTAACAATGTATATAATAATTGATGTCTAAAAGTGCTTTTGGTATTTTCAAGTGCAATGAAATATATCATGCGGCATTTAATAATAGATGGTACACCCTAAAGCCAAAAATTGCAGAAAATTTGTTGTTCTTAATGACAAGAGGTTCTAAACCAGTCTATCTGACTGTTGGAAAAATTTCTCCTGTTACAATGGCCACTTTTTGTAGTGTAAGATCTTTTAATGTTTGACTATTGCATTAAAATATTGTTTCGTGTGACTGCAAATCTGTTAAAAATCATTATACAATGTACTACATTTTAATATATATAATTCAAATTTCTCGTTTTAATCTATTTATATATGTACAATCTTAAACTTCGCAATTACATACCTAAGCTCATGCTATTAATTTAATACTCTTAATTTAATCTGTAACCATTAAAAAATATGTCTTTCAGTTCGTAAAAACGTCCGTTGGTTATATATCCGTTTTGCATACAACAAAAAGTTGATTTAAAAAGTGGGAAGAATGTGAAGTTTTCTTTCCAAAATATTATGCAACTTTTCATAGAATTATACTTTAGCTTAAGAAGTATGCCTGTATTAATGTTATTTGCAAATAAATAAATTTTATTGCATTAAGTGGAGAATTCTATTAAGTAATAATAAAACTTGCTAACTTAACTAAAATTAAATAAATCGTAATCTATAAATATCTGTTCTGATCATAATAAACATCCTGCATGCATAAAAATTTGGTTCATAATTTAAAAAAAAACTCGTATGCAATTTATCAGATTTTTACATGCTTGTGATTATGTGTGTTTTATTTTTTAGTATCGTTTGTAGTCGTAAATGCACTCGCAAACGTATCTATACTTAAGTCGATGGAAAAATACTTATGGCAATCACTATTATTATGAGATATCATTATTATGACGTTTAAATTCACTGTCGGCAGACAGATTATAAAAATTGCATCGTACAGAGACGTTTCCGTTTAATATGATACTGAAAGTATCGAATTAATTCTCTTTCAATTTGTGTACCCTAATCTTCTCTAAATAGCAATTGTATGCATCGTAATAAAATTGATTTTGCGTGCGTGGGAATATGGTAGTACATATACTCGTACGTGTCATCACACCCACGCTTATTCACCTGTTGTTATCCAAGTTTCGTCAGCGGCTACTTGGACGGACAAGAGAAAACGAGAAATGTTTTTAACTCTTTCGTTACTACGCTGACTACGATCAATTTCTACAAAAGGATATGTAAGTACTTTAGTTATGAGACAATTTGTTCAATAATTTATAATTAAAAGTGCTTCTGATTTTTTCAAGTGTAATAAAATATATTATGCTACATACAGTAATAAATGATACACCATGGATCCAAAAATCACAGAAGATTTGTTGATGCAAAAAACTCTACACAAATTTATCTCACTGTTGGAAAAATACAATGGTCACTTTTTTTAGTGTAAGCTAATTTTGTGTTTAATATAAGTATCATATTAAAACCTCGTTTGAGGCATTACTAAAGTTTTATTAAAATTTATTGTGCAATCTGCATTATGTTTTAATATATACATTTAAAATTTTTTATTTCATGTATTCAAAAGCTGAAACTTCACAGTTATTTATCTATTAAGTTTATATTGTTAAATTATCATATTTTTATCAAAATATATATTTTAATTAATAAAAACATCAGTTGGTAATATGTATATCTGTTTTGCACACAACAAGAAGATGATAGAAAAGGTGAGAGAAATGTAATTTTTTTCTATATTATGCAATTTTTTTTGTAAAAAACTATAGTTCAACAATGCTACGACTATTAATATTTTACTTACAACATATTTTATTGCATTAATTGAATGGAATCAACGGAGAATTTTCTAAGTAGCGGTACAAATATAGAATTTGAATAAACTTAAGAAAATCGTTATTTAGACATACCTAATTTTTCGTGAAATTTTTGGCCAGGCTAGCCATTTATTTAAATTAACCATTTATTTATATAATGTATTATTAAATCTGGATAACTTGATTTAAGGATTTAAAATATTTTAAAAGTTATTTATTTAATAACAATTATATTAAAGATACTTATAAGAACAAACAATAAAATTTTTACAAAATTGTGAAAAATTAACACTATTAGAGCAATGCATGATAAGCAGCAAGTATAATGCTCTATACTGTCTACTACTATAAGCAATAATTATAAGCAGCAAAGGATTATAGAAACCTGGAAATATAACTAGTGCACTTATGTACATTTTTTCATCAAGCATATCCACTAGTTATCCTGCAATTTTTTACTCGCGCATGTTTCGATGCTAGAAACTTGACGAAAATTCGAAACGACGGTAGAGGCAGAATATTTAAAATACTTTACTACAAGTTGATCGTTCGATACTTTCGAAAAGTGATATAAGCATGCGCGAGAAATGCTCTTCGCGGCATAGGAGGTAACGTCGATTCACGAAAGAGGGAGAGACGCCAGTCTTTAGATAGCATTGAATATGGAAAGTTCGAAATCTGACGGATATCAAGGTGCTCATGGTTTTGATTATTGTAATTGTATGTGAAAAGTATCTTAACGACGTATTTTATTTTACAATTGCATGCAAGCAGTGGTATCATTTATAATAATAATAATAATCTATACCTCATTTTGCACACCGTTAACAAAAAGTCTGGATTATCGTCTTGTGCAGTGAATTGTATTTCTTAGGATCATATCGAACTACTGTATAACAACGTTAGTTATATCTAACTACACCAACTTGAAATCAATCAGTTTTGTTTAATAATGATTTATTATTTCTAGAATAATCCTCATACTTACATGACTAACCCAAATTAAAGTTTTTAAAGATATTTTGTTTTAAATTATTATGTCACAGTCCGTTTTTAGTCTAATTATGAATGTGTATTTCAGTATGTTATAAGAATTGTATAATCCTTCTATATTATGAGCTTTGTATTTATCAAGGTTTTCGCAGGTAGATTTCGAATGGGCAGTGAAACTAAACCGTTTTACTTTAAACTTGATTGGACTTTGGCCTAAGGTCGCACGAAATCCTCGGCAGAAATTAATGTGTAATTTTCGAGTGCTGGTAACTTTGTTGGGATTAATCAGCGTCCTTATTCCCTCTTTACATTGCTTGATAAAAATTTTCGGAAACAGTTTGCTAATGTTAGATAATTTACAATTTACTTTACCGTTCATAAGCTGCTTGATTAGAATCGTGATTTTTTGGTGGAAAAAAGAAGGTAGAGATCATTTGATCATATTTATAAGCTATAAAAGTATGGTAAATAACTTATATAGTTACATAAATTGAGTGTTTAGATTAATATATTAATAATTTTAAATACATATCGCATAACTTACGTAAAGTCATATATATAAATATATCTTTTTTCTATATAGATAGTAGGCCATGTGTAGAGAAAAATCCCCTATTATGAGATAGGCTCCTAATATGCGACAGCGAGGTTTCTGCTAAACTAATAGCTCTATTTGTTGGTTCCACCATGAACTTATTGCCCTTAGGGTAAAACCTATTTAGTGGAAAATTCATTGTTTGATCGTGCGTGTAGTCGTTGCAGAGAAAGAAATTATGAAATTGGATATGTTGTCAAGTGCCATGAATATGAGTCTTTAAACCTTGTTTATTATATAATTAATAAATATTTGGCAATAAGTTCTGCATGCAGCGATAGAGTAAGGTCGTATTAATAGGAAAATACGGGATATGTTGAGTTGCTCAATTGTAGAGATTAGATTTGGTGATCGTGAAACCGCAAGGCGTGGAGCTCGTAACATGAGATACTCAGGGTACTCCTGGGTTGCTGGAATATAAAAGTTATTGTATAGTAATAAAAGAAGAGAAAATACTGTATTAACGTTAAGGGAAGGTTTATACGAATTTATATAAGACTGTGCTGACCTTGATTTGAGAGGGAAGGGTGGAGGGAGAAGATTAGGTACAATATTGAGTATAAGTGGGTTTACGATTGTCGCAAACATGCTTCTCCATTACATTTGTCTTTCAAAAACTTTAAATAAAGTTTTTTAATTGCAATATCATGTGATTTGCACTTTATTAGCGATATATTTCCCGGGGTCTCTCATATTAGGAGCACACTTTTGCGATTTTGCCGAAAGCTCATTTTTTACATTTTTCTAATTTTCAGCAAAATTAATATTTAAATTAAATTTTACATTTCAGCATCTTAAAGCTTATTAAATTCCCTTCAAAATGACCTACTATATTTTTCAATTCTGCCCATAGACTTCCGGTAATCACACAAAATAGATATGGTATCTCATAATCGGGTACTTTCCTCTACTTATTAAATAATTCATGAGTTATTTTTATTTTAAGTGTTTTTTATATTTCAAAAATTATGTACATACACGTATGTATGATATTTTTAATTAAATATATACAACATTTAATTAAAATATATTTTTCACAAAATTTCATTTCGCTAATTATTTTGTATATAAAAATAATATGACAAATTATAATAAATTTACCTTATAATATAAATAATAAAGTTTATACGATATTTAGATGCATTAAGATTCATAGATTACGGAATTAATGTTTTTACTGATAATTTGTTTCAATATCTTGTTAAATTATTTTTCTATGCTTTTTACTGTTTAGGGTTGAACTCAACATATTTTAATTCAGCAACGCTATAAATTGTTTACTTTTAAGCTATTGTACCGATTATGAATATGATCGCGAAGGATTGGATAAAGTTGAAAAGTGATCAAGAGAGAAATTTGATGATTCGAAGAGCGCAAAGTGCACGTATAATTATTATTTGCTCCTACTGTGTAATGGGATTAGCGTGCTTCTTTGTCGCAGTACTGCCTGCGTTTGGAATATTGATGAGACTTACTCCCAACATTACTGACCCAGGAAGACCACTGCCTTTACAAACTCATTATATTTACGATATAACAAAAAGGCCCCAATACGAATTGACATTTATTAATCAAACCATCTATACAGCTATCGCCATGATAGCCTATACTGCAATAGACAATTTTCTGAGTCTTCTGGTTTTTCATATATGCGGTCAGTTAGACATTCTTAAGAATCACTTGCAATATTTGGATAAAAACATAAATTACCACGAAGTTCTAAAGCGCTGTGTAGTAAAGCATATCCGTTTGCTTAGGTTTGTTTTCTATAAGATATAATTAAATAGAATATATATAAAATATGTGATAGAATATATTTGATACATAAAATATCTTTTACAGGGCTATTGGTGTTATTGAAGATACATATAACACAATACTTCTCTGCTTAATTACATATTTTACGGTACTTTTTGCTTTCTATGGATTTCGGATGATTAATGTAAGTATTTTGAAACTCAAAGCTTAAATTAGACATGCATGGTTTAAAAAAAATTGACCTAAATTAATACATATATTAGTATTAAATACATTCTGATACATTATTATTATATTCACATGGCATATTATTATAAAATTCTAAATTAATAAAAATAACTGTTTCTTCATTCATTTCATAAATTAATTAGCTATTCGACAAAGGAAACGATATGTCCTTCGCTCACATAGTATATTTTCTTTCTGTCGTTTTTAACATATTTGCAAATATGTGTTTATATTGCGCTCTCGGTGAAATTTTGATGTCCCAGGTTAGTTGCATACATTTTCTTTAAGTGTAAATTAAATGTTGTGGAATTAACTCTATACGGACTATTATATGGCAGTAACAATTTTTATTTAGATGTGTAATAATGTATATAATAATTGATATCTAAAAGTGCTTTTGGTATTTTCAAGTGCAATGGTATATATTATGCGGCATTTAGTAATAAATGGTATACCCTAAATCCAAAAATTGCAGAAGATTTGTTGTTTTTAATGACAAGAGGTTCTAAACCAGTCTATCTGACTGTTGGAAAAATTTCTCCTGTTACAATGGCCACTTTTTGCAATGTAAGATATTTTAATGTTTGACTATTGCATTAAAATATTGTTTGGTGTCACTGCAAATCTGTTATAAATCATTACACAATGTACTACATTTTAATATATATAATTCAAATTATCTGTTTTCTCATTTATATATATATAATCTTAAACTTCGCAATTATATACTTAAGCTCCAGCTATTAATTTAATACTGTTAACTTACTCTGTAACCATTAAAAAATATGTCTTTCAGTTAATAAAAACGTCCGTTGGTTATATATCCGTTTTGCATACAACAAAAAGTTGATCAAAAAAGTGAGAAAAATGTGAAGTTTCTTTTCCAAAATATTATGTAACTTTTCATAGAATTATACTTTGGTTTAAGAAGTATGCCTGTATTAATGTTATTTGCAAATAAATAAATTTTATTCCATTAAGTGGAGAATTCTATTAAGTAAAAATAAAACTTGCAAACTTAACTAAAATTAAATAAATCGTAATCTATAGATATCTGTTCTGATCATAATAAACATCCTGCATGCATAAAAATTTGGTTCATAATTTTAAAAATATCTCGTTTGCTTGAATTTATCAGATTTTCACACATGCTTGTGATTATGTGTTTTATTTTTTAGTATTGCTTGTAGTCGGGAATGCTCTCGCGAGCGTATCTACTTAAGTCGATGAAAAAATACTTATGGCAATCACTATTATTATGAAGTTTCACTATATATTATAACGTTTAAATACACTGTCGGCAGACAGATTATAAGAATTGCATCGTACAGAGACGTTTCCGTTTAATATAATACTGAAAATATCAAATTAATTCTCTTTCAATTTGTACCCGTCTTTCCTAAATAACAATTGTATGCATCGTAATAAAATCGATTTTCGTACGTGGGAATATGGTAGTACATATACCTGTCATCACACTTACGTTTATTCACTCGTTGTTATCCAAATTACGTCAGCGACTACTTGGGCAAGCAAAAGAAAACGAGAAATGTTTTTAACTCTTTCGTTACTACGCCAACTACGGTTAAAGTTTATTGTGCAATCCGTATTATATGTTTTAATATAAAAAATTTAAATTTTTTATTTTATGTATTCAAAATCTTAAATTTCAGTTATTTATCTATTAAGTTTATATTGTTAAATAACCATATTTTTATCAAAATATATATTTTAATTAGTAAAAACATCAATTGGTTATATATCTGTTTTGCACACAACGAGAAGATGATTAAAAAAATGAGAGAAATGTAAATTTTTTCTATGTTATGCAATTTTTTTTGTAGATAACTATTATTCAACTATGCTACAACTATTAATATGTTACTCACAAATAAATATAATTTAATGCATTAATTGAATGAAATCAACGAAAAACTTTCTTAGTAGTGGTACAAATATAGAATTTAAATAAACTTATGAAAATCGTAATTCAAACGTACCTGTTTTTTTTGTAAATATTTTGCCAGGCTAGCCATTTATTTAATTTCAACATTTATTTTATATAATGTATTATTAAGTCTGAACAATTTGATTTAAAGATTTTAAATATTTTAAAAGTAATTTATTTAATAACAATTATATGAAAAATACTTATAAGAACAAACAATACAATTTTTGCAAGTTTATTGTAAAATTTAACACCATTAGAGCAATGCATGATAAGCTCTATACAGTTCACTCCTATAAGCAATAGTTATAAGCAGCAAAAGATTATATAAGCCTGGAAATATAACTGGTGCACATTTTCATGTACGTTTCTTCATCAAGCATATCCATTTGTTGTCGTGCAATTTTTTATTCGCACATGTTTCGATGCTAGAAACTTGAGGAAAATTCGAAACGACGGTAGAGGTAGAATATTTAAAATACTTTACTACAAGTTGATCGTTCGATACTTTCGAAAAGTGGTATAAGCATGCGCAAGAAACGCTCTTCGCGGCATAGGAGGTAACGTCGATTCATGAAAGAGGGAGAGACGCCAGTCTTTAGATAGCACTGAACATGGAAAGTTCGAAATATGACGGATATCAAGGTGCTCATGGTTTTGATTATTGTAATTGTATGTGAAAGAATCTTAATGATTTTATTTTGCAATTGTATGCAAGCAGTGATATTATTTATAATAATAATAATAATAATAATAATAATAATAATAATAATAATAATCTATATCTTATTTTGCAACGTTAACAAATAGTCTGGATTATCACCTTGTGCAGTGAATTATGTTTTTTATGATCATATCGAACTATTGTAACGTTAGTTATATCTAACTACACTAACTTGAAATCAATCAGTTTTGTTTAATAATTATTTATTATTTCTAGAATAATCCTTATACTTGCATGACTAACCCAAATTAAAGTTTTTAAAGATATTTTATTTTAAATTATTATACACAGTCCGCGTTTAGTCTAATTATGAATCTATTTTAGTAGGTATGTTATAAGAATTGTATAATTTTTCTATATTATGAGCATTGTATTTATCAAAGATTCCGCAGGTAGATTTCGAATGGGCAGTGAAACTAAACCGTTTTACTTTAAACTTGATTGGACTTTGGCCTAAGGTCGCACGAAATCCTCGGCAGAAATTAATGTGCAATTTTCGAGTCCTGGTAACTTTGTTGGGAATAATCAGCCTTCTTATTCCCTCTATACATTCCTTGATAAAAATTTTCGGAAACAGTTTGCTAATGTTAGATAATTTACAACTTACTTTACCACCTGTAAGCTGCACGATTAGAATCATGATTTTTTGGTGGAAACAAGAAGGTAGAGATCATTTGATCGTATTTATAAGCTATAAAAGTATGATAAATAACTTATACATAAGTTAAGTCTTTAAATTAATATTAGATAATAATTTTAAATACATATCGCAGAATTCACTTACTTAAATAAAATTAAATCATATATATCTTTTAATTACGAAAACAGCGACATTGTTTCAAATTTTTGTTAAATTTTTTTCTGTGCCTTTTACTGTTTATATAGGGTTGAACTTATTTTAATTCAGCAACACTGTAAATTGTTTACCTTTAAGCTGTTATACCGATTATAAATATGATCGCGAAGGATTGGATGAAGTTAAAAAGTGATCAAGAAAGAAGCTTGATGATTCGAAGAGCACGGACTGCACGTATAATTATTATTTGCTCCTACTGTGTAATGGGTTTAGCGTGCTTCTTTGTCACAGTACTGCCTGCTTTTGGAATATCGATGAGACTTACTCCCAACATTACTGATCCAGGAAAACCACTGCCTGTACAAACACATTACATTTACGATATAACAAAAAGGCCACAGTACGAATTGACATTTATTAATCAAGCCATCAGTGTAGCTATTGCCATGACGGCCTATACTGCAATAGACAATTTTCTTAGTCTTCTGGTTTTTCATATATGCGGTCAGTTAGACATTCTTAAGAATCACTTGCAATATTTGGATAAAAACATAAATTACCACGAAGTTTTAAAGTGCTGTGTAGTAAAGCATATCCGTTTGCTTAGGTTTGTTTTCTGTAAGATATTTAAGTAAATAAAATTCATATGAAATATGTGATAAAATATATTTAATACACGAAACATCTTTTATAGAGCTATTGATGTTATTGAAGATACATATAGCACAATACTTCTCTGCTTATTTGCATATTTTACGGTAACTTTTGCTTTCTATGGATTTCGGATGATTAGCGTAAGTATTTTGAAACTCAAAGCTTGGATAAGAAATCGTTTAAAAAAATTGACATGAATTAATAAATACATTAGTATTAAATGCATTCTGACATAAAATTACTATATTTTCATGGCATATTATTATAAATTTACAAATTCAGTTAACAAAAATAACTGTCTTTTCATTTATTACATAAATTAATTAGCTATTCGACGAAGGAAACGATATGTCCTTCGCTCACATGGTATATTTTGTTTCTATTGTTTTTAATATATTTGCAAGTATGGGTTTATATTGCGTTCTCGGTGAAATTTTGATGTCCCAGGTAAGTTGTATATATATATTTTCTTTATGTGCAAATTGAATGTTGTACAATTAACTCTATAGTCTATAGACTATTATATAGTAGTGACCAATTTTTATTTAGATGTTTAACAATGTATATAATAATTGATATCTAAAAGTGCTTTTGGTATTTTCAAGTGCAATGAAATATATTATGCGGCATTTAATAATAAATGGTACACCCTAAATCCAAAAATTGCAGAAGATTTATTGTTTTTGATGACAAGAGGTTCTAAACCAATCTATCTGACTGTTGGAAAAATTTCTCCTGTTACAATGGCCACTTTTTGCAATGTAAGATATTTTAATGTTTGACTATTGCATTAAAATATTGTTTGATGTCACTGCAGTTCTGTTAGAAGTCATTGTATAATGTACATACATACTACATTTTAATATATATAATGGAAATCTTTTATTTTAATCTATATGTTTACAATCTTAAACTTTGCGATTATGTATCTAAGCTCATGCTATTAATTTAACACTGTTAATTTACTCTGTAACCATTAAAAAATATGTCTTTTAGTTATTAAAAACCTCCGTTGGTTATATATCCGTTTTGCATACAACAAAAAGTTGATTTAAAAAGTGAGAAGAATGTAAAGTTTCTTTAATTTCCAATATTATGCAACTTTTCATAGAATTATACTTTGGCTTAAGAAGTATGCCTGTATTAATATTATTTGCAAATAAATAAATCTTATTGCATTATTTGAGTGGAGAATTCTATTAAGTAATAATAAAACTTGCAAACTTAACTAAAATTAAATAAATCGTAATCTATAGATATCTGTTCTGATCATAATAAACATCCTGCATGCATAAAAATTTGATTTTCATAATTTTAAATAGAAATATCTCGTATACCATTTAGGTATCAGATTTTCGCACATGCTTGTGATTATGTGTGTTTGTGACAATTACTATTAAATTGTTGTAAAATATTACTATTATGATGTTTAAATACACTGTCGGGGCAGACAGATTACATAAGAGTTACGTCGTACAGATACATTTTCGTTATTAATTCTCTTTAAATTTGTGTACCCCAAATCTTCCCTAAATAGCAATTGTATGCATTGTAATAAAATCGATCTCGCGTGCGTGGGAATATAGTGCACATGCATATACGTGTCATCACACCCACGCTTATTCACCTGTTGTTATCCAAGTTTCGTCAGCGGCTACTTGGACGGACAGGAGAAAACGAGAAATGTTTTTAACTCTTTCGTTATTACGCCGACTACGGTCAATTTCTATAAAAGGATATAACTACTACGAAAGATATGAGTACTTACCAACTATATATATATATATATATATATATATATATATATATATATATATAGTCGTTCACGGCACAGCAACCGCTGTTTGTTAAAAAAACGTACATATATTGACTAATTAAAATACGAGAAAAATTGCAAAAATGTGGCTTTATGAAAATGATGTAGTGTCATATTCGTTTCTCACTTACATGTATATTGGATATTAAATATTAAATATACAATCTATAAATTACGGAACAGGTACTAAAAATTTACGTCTTCTCTTATTAAAATTATTGGCTATAAGCAATCTATACCTGATATTATTTACAACATCCTAAATCGATTGATTTATGAGAATATGACACATGCGTGTGCGAATATTCGCGTGGTATTGCAATGGTACGGTTATTCACCTGATAGTATGAATACTTTGTTGTGACTATACTTCTCACAAAGAAGTGAAGGGAAAAACATTCCTGGAATATGCATTCGTCCTCACATTTTCGAAAACTTTATTATAAGCATGCGTAACAACACATCTAGTTAAATAGAAGGTTACTTCGTTAAATGAAACAAGAAGAGTGGCAAGTTCTTGAGTGACATTCGACAGGGATAGATCGGAATATTCTGAATATCAAGGTGCTTGACATTGTGACTATTACAGTAAAAGCAAAAAAAAGTTTTAAAGAAAATATTTACTTATTAAATTTGTATAAGTTGAATTGAAATTGAACTTATACTTAAATTTCTGTTGCCAGAGAATTTATTATTTACTCAAATATCAGCCATATATTTTTACATAGAAATATCATTTATATGTAAGTATAGCTTTTTGTAATAATATATCAGTGACTATTTCTCCCTTTCTTCTTATTATAAGAGCATTTAATATGCCTACAATTTTTTTAGATAAAACTTCTGCAACAAAATAAATAGATATTTTACATATTTAAACAGATTTTATGTTTAATGTTGAACTCAGCCAAGTCAATTGCAAGTGAATATTTTTTTACAATGTGAGCACAATAATTGGCATAATCGGCAAGCTATATTTTTAGAATTTCCATAAATTCCGCCAAGTAATAGAAATTCTTTGATTCATGTTAGACCCAGTCAATAAAATGACATTGAAGTATCTGATCTTCTCTCATTTGCAAAGAATATCTTGGATTGCAAAGGATTAAAGTCCATTTCTATCAGTACAAAGTATACTTTAATCTCGATTTAGCTTATCTAATTCTGGGAATTAGAAAAAGGATCAGAAGTAAACTAAACCGAGATTAAAGTTAATTAAAAATAACAAAATGACACTTAACTTAAAGTATTTTGGTTTAAACTTCATTTAATATTCAACAGTATTTTTTTCCAATTCTTAGAATTAAAAACAGATAAAAAGTAAATTTACTGTTAAATTTTTAAGAATGAAATTTAAACCAAATTTTTAACTAACGTATAATAAGAAGTTTAGTTAATAGTCGGAAATGTATATAACAGCTACATATATTGATCGTTATCTGTTTTTTTACTGAGATAGTAAATAGCTTCTTATTTGGAAGACTGTTGCATCCAAAATATGATATATGATTCCTCGAACACATTTTAAATTAATCTTATCACGCAAGAAAATATATCTTTCATAAATCATACAAAAGTCAAAAGGAAACTGTCATTTTACCATATGTGCCTTTAATAAGGTACATATTGCTTTTCTCACCAAAATACGTAAATGATTGATCATTAATCATTAATCACAAAGAGAGGGTTCCGTTTGCCTGATACGAAACGTTTACCAATAGCGTCGTTACGCACAATCATATCGTACACGCATGGCCATTAATTTTGCATACATACTAGTTATACACGCTACCACATTGCGTATAAACACATTGAATCCGGAATCCCCCCCTCCCCCCGATCACAACTGCGTAAATATTCGTTCGTGTATATAACCAGTAGTGAAGAAGTGACATTTTCGAAATTCTGTTCGAAACCACGTTCTCGTACGGTATACTTCGCAATGTTACCACTAGCATGGATTTTGATCGTCGTCGCCGTTAGTGGTAGGTGATTAAATAAATTTAAATAATTATAAATTTGACTTTCATTATATTAGAAGTTTCATTCACATTAAGCAATTATAGCATATTTGAAAAAAAAATCATATTTTGAACTTCAATAATTATACGCGAATGTCTCCATATTGATTTAACTACGCGCGTTGTGAGGATTAGACTACTTGCAGTGTGAGTGAAGCGAAATAAAGATTGTTACCTCTTATTCACTTTTTGCTATTAAGAATATAAAATGAAATTTTCCGTAATCTTGATTCTTGATGCAGGGAAAGAAACAGCCTAAATAATCGTATCTTTAAAAAGTGACAATAAACATTTGTATCAGGTGCCAATGCTGAAATAACGCAAAATGATGACGGCGATGTTGACATCGCGCAGCATCCATATGTTGTGTCGATTAGAAGGAACGGCAGACACGCGTGTTCCGGCGCTATACTTGACGAGTATCACGTCGTCACGTCGGATCGATGTGTTCCGCCGTTCGAGCACGTCTGGAACGTTATGAACAATATAATCATAGTGAGCAGCACGAGCAGCCTCAAACCTGGCGGTGTTCATATCTTTGTTAAAGAAATGTTCTCGCAAAATCATCACGTTAACCCACTTGAAAACAATGTCACTAGCGGACTTGGTGTGCTTAAGGTACATATTCTCATATTCGTATACTTATTGTTTTTATACTATAATTAAATTTATTCATACACACACAAACACACACGTATACACATTGTCATTTGTTTCGATATTTGAATAATTAAATAAGTGTTTCACTTATCTACTATTTCCAGTATTTAAATAATTTAGAATTTTTTGTTCAATTCTTTTTTAAATTAAAGTGCTAAAGATTATCAATTGGACGGTCCCCTCTGTGGTATAATCAATCATTTAACTAAAATGCTGAGCTCTAAGAATTTTTGGTTTCCAAAAATATTGTTTTCCGCGATATCAACCGCGTAAATATCGGTAACATAATGAACTTTTGCAGCTAATACAACCACTTCAATTCAACGAGAAAATTCAGCCGGTTGCGCTATCTGAAACAGAAGTACCACTGGGTGTAAAATTGCAAATGGTTAGTTGGATGATAGCCGATCGTCAAGGAAAAAAGACTGCGAATTTGAAGCAAGTAACGTTAACAACGATTGATCATCAAGAATGCCAGTCATTCTACAAGAAAGAGCTCTCTAAGTCTGAATTCTGCACTCGAGCGGAATCTGAAAGTAATTATTGCAAGGTAAGAAGATATTATTAAAAGAACATGATATTAAAGAAACGATACATTTTAACATATCTTGTATATATAGGTACTCTGACTTAAGAGATTGTTTAAGTTTTAGAAAAAAGAGTTTTTTCACGAGCGTATATAACATATGATCCTTATAGTAAAATATTTTTACAAAAGTTTTTCTTTACTCTTTTTATTAACTGCATTCATATTTAAAAATTAATTTAAAAGGTAAAATATAAGAATAGTAATGATATGGGGTAAAAGCCATATATGTGTTTATATAATATGTGAAACATTCAGGCAAATGTATCAGAATTAAATAATGACAGTATTAATAATTATTATTTAGGGTGACAGCGGCAGTCCTCTGATTTATGAAGGCAAACTTGTCGGTTTAGCTACCTACGGTGTTTCATGCGACGAAACTCCAGTTCCGGATGTTCATACCAGTATAAACCAAAATATCGAATACCTCAACGGCATAATAAAATCATAAACATTTATTAACGCTCTATTTTCAATTTTTGTCTTAAATAATTTACAGATTTACAGATAATAGATAATATTCAGACAAAATATTAAAAAATAATAAAATGTATAATTATAATATAAAACAAATCAGCTAATTATATCAGCAGGTTGTACAATAATAATTTGTAACACATATAACCACAAAATTATATTCTTGACAAAAATTAATTTGCATAGAGAGTTAATTTTTCATGTTATTAGCAAAACTATGACTGCCGATTAAATTCCAAATATTATATACAGATAATGTTTTTCTGAAGAGAACATGAGATGTATCATTTACGATATGTGGTAATGATTTACTTGTTATATAAATATATGATATATAAATACATTATCACAGAATATAAGCAAATATCTCAGATATTTTTTTATCCATCTAGCGAATGTTTAGAACAATAATATGCATCGTTATATAACATATTATCTCAAGACGTAAAGCCTTTTGAATAATGTAAGTCGCATTTCTCTGGTGATAAGATACTTGTTGCGTGCACATATCTGACTGTATCTTTTGTATTTTGATCCTTGAAATACAGAATTGTATATATATTATATATATATATATATATATATATATATATACAATTGTATAGAATTGTACAACTTTGCTAGACTATGAACTGAAAGTTTTGAAATTTCAAACTTTAACGCAGAAGAGAACTTTCACATATCGTGCACCTTCAGCAAAACGTTAATCGATAACTACTGTACAGGGTCGGTTTTAGAAATTGTTAAACTTATTTCTAATGTAACAAAAGAAAAATTTTACCTTTGTCAAAAGATTTCTTTTGTCCAAAAAATGAATAAATTTAGAAGATGCTAGAATTCAGAGTGTATTTATCAAATATTCAATAGATATTTATAAATCTATAATTATTTCAAATATATGCTATATTTTTATGGAAATAAATTAATTAAAACTATATTTTAATATTTTTTAACAACGTGCAGCATAAACATGTGCAGCAACTTTGCTTGATGTACAACAACTACTCTAAATATTCTAAAATTTTCTATGTAAAAAAAATTTTGCAGTTTGTGAAGTATGTCGAATGAGTATCTGAATTTTATGCGGCCCTTTACCAATGTTGCTGACACGTCGCAGGTGTTTAGCTCACACAGAGGGGAAATAAATACCCCTATAATTCAGTTTCCCCAGGCTAAACAAGTAGTTATAAGCGTCACGCGCTTTCTTGTTACGAACACGTGCATTATTAACGACTATACGGTATTCACTTAGGGGAGTAAGGAAAGTAAGCCTGTGAAGAGTGTGAAGTTTCTGCATATGTTACAGTTCGTATTGTAAGTTGCTGAGGGTATGATCACATTGTAGATATGATAAAAGAGAAAGTTAATTCCGCCGTAACTGCTGATATGGTTACCTCGACGCATTCGCGACATGAAGGTGCTTATATTCTTTTGCTATAGTCTTAATATCCTAATATAGTGATATAATAATCCTAACAATAGTAAAATATTTTTTAAATAAATAGCAATTTTAATATGTTTTCTACTAGCTGCTCATACAAGAGTTACATGCAAAAAGTAAAAAATAAAACAATGTGCGAAAATAGTTTCAAGTAAATATATTATAAATGTTATATAGATAAAAAGACGAGTAATATGATGTAAATAGAACAAAACGATAATCTTAGCAGAATATTAACTAATGTACGTTATTTAAAAAGAACCTTTATTAATCTTATGTTTAACGTTGATTTGAAAACAGATTACGATTGGGTTATTAAATTAAATCGATCTTGTCTGTGCTTACTTGGAATTTGGCCGGAACCTTACAAAACTCCACGAACCAAATTGATGATAAATATACGCGTGATTATTATATTAAATATAATTATTTGGAGTTGCGTCATTCCAACCTTTCATTCTCTCATCAAAATATGGGGCAATATTACGTCAATGATCGATAATCTGCAATATAGTTTACCACTTTTAATAGCAATAATGAAACTTATTCTCTTGTGGCGGAAGAAAGAAGGTACTAGGTACTAGGTATATATAAACTTGAATGTCACAATGCCCTAAGCTCTAAAGCGAAAGAAAAGAAATGTGCATGTAGAAAAAGCAATTTTATTTACATTTTTCTTATAAAGAATTTTAACAAGACGACAAAATGCTCAACTTTCGTAATTACGTTAAACACATTAAGTTATCATATTTTGTCCATTAACTTGAAATTTAATTAATACAGAAATTTGAAAATATTTTTTTTAAATAAGAGTATTTTATACATATATATAATAATCAATTTTAAACAAAATTTATAGATCTTTAACATTAAATATTTTGATATTTGAGTCTTTTGCGGTGTATATATGATATACACACATACACACACACACACACACATTTAGTTTGACTTCCGGATGCGAACCGCGTGAATTATTTATTTGATATAGTATCCCATAAAAAGAACTAAAATGTTCACGAAATATAAGAATCAAATAAAAAATCCATGCGACTCGGACTCGGAAACCAAACTTAATTAAATATTTTGTTGCACTATTTTTGTTCGTGTTTATCATTTTAATTATAATTCTTTTCTATTACATTTTCTAAAAAAATTTATAATTTTTTTTCTTTTTATTGATCATTCTTACAACATACAATTAATAATATAATTCTAACATACTTCATTTTTAATAGTTCTTGTACCAATTTTACAAATGATTAAAAAGGACTGGATAAAATTAAAGTCAGAAAAGGAAAAAATCGTTATGATAAGACAAGCGCGGACAACACGTCTAATCATGATTTGGGGATATTTCGTCATGTTTATCACGTATATTTTGATTGTAATTTTTCCTTCCTTTAATATATCAATGAGATACGTGACAAATATTACCGATCCAGGCAAACTGCTGCCATTGCAAACATATTACATATACAACGTAAGTAACAGCCCATTTTACGAGACAACTTTCATCCTACAAGGTTTTAGTTTGATGATAACCTCATCTGTGTACACCGGCACGGACTCCTTCATGGGTTATCTGGTCTTCCATATTTGTGGTCAACTTGAAAACTTCAGGACACGTATTCTTAATCTGGATAAATTTAGTCACTTTGAGGAAGCACTATCTTCTAGCGTGCAGGATCATATACGTCTTATCAGGTTCAGTACACTGATAAAACAAAAAAAAGTTTACAAATAAATCAAATAAATTTTACAGAAATTATAAAGTATTTTCTAAAACATTAAATTCTTCTCCGTTTACTCTACAATCCATCAAGTCTTGTTAAAACAAGAGGAAAATGATTTGTTAATTATTAGCGAAATATTTTTTTGGTAATAAATTATTAATAGATATATAGATATACACACACATGTATAATAATTTTAATAAACTCAAAATGTAATGATCATAACTGACACAATGCAAATTATATAATTTTTTAAATTTTAGGTACATAATATTGCATAAGTTTTATTTATATATATCATAAAATATCAAAGTTGCTATTTATTATAATTAGAAAAGAAATTTTGTTTTACTTTTTATTTATATTAAAAAATATAGAAATTAAACGCTATCGAAGGTTCATATACAAAATTCATGAAAACAAAGCTTCCTCTATGAGGAAGCAAAAATGAGTAAAAGAAAATCATAATCATATTATACCGTACTAACTTTTGCTTACAGATCTATTAAAATCATCGACAATACATTTAACTTGATGCTGCTTAGTCTGCTGGTTTATTTTGGCATACTTTTTGCTCTGTTTGGATTTTTATTTATCACCGCAAGTATATTTTATAACTTGTATTTATACATTTCATTATTTGTGCAATTAGAATGCCAAAATTTAAAATTAGAGCTGTAAAATATCCATATTCTTATCTATCTTATTCTTCAAATAATATATCTATTATACTATTAAAATTATTTAATGTATTATGCTTATAAATTAGATCTATTTCAAATTGCACAACATAATGTTTATGTATTCATGTCACTTTAAAGAATTACGAATGTTACTACATATGTAAAAAAAGCGTAATTACAATGATAATGAAAAAGCGTAATAAATGATAATGATTAATTATAAATACTTTATTACTTCTCAACAACTTATTTTTAAAATATTTTTTTTCTTAAAAGAAATAGAAACAATACAATCTAATTCTTAATAATTTAAACTTCTCATATTAAACCTGATTATGTTAACCATTTATTTATATTTATTTATATATGTTTAATTACATTTAGTAATTTTTACTGCGCAGATAACGACACAAGGTCGCAATCTCTCCATTGCTCGACTCATTTACATCCTGACGGCTTTCATTACAGGGTTCACACATATGTGTCTTTATTGTGTGATAGGCGAATTTTTAGTTATTCAAGTAAGTATTGATATTTTAAAATATTATATAGATAAATATATTTTTCATGACTTATCGTTACTATACATAACATGAGTATATTAAATAATATTCATGTATGTTATTTATTTAAATATTTAATAAATTTAATACTAAATTTCTATCTTAATGTGATTGTTTTTTCGGATACTGTTTATCAAGTGTGATGGGATTTACGAGGCTACTTATCACTATAAGTGGTATAATCTAAAGCCGAGGCAGGCCAGAAATCTGTTGATTATAATGATGCTAGCCAATAAACCACTGCACCTTACTGCAGGAAAACTCTTTCCTATGACGATGGCTACATTTTGCAATGTATGATATATTATGAATTAACTTAATCATTTGCACAATAAATAAAATTCTCTCTAATAGCATTTTACAAAGATAAAAGTAGATATTAAATATTTTTTTACTAACATTTAAAATTAGAAATTACTAAACATATATTAAAGAAAATTAATTAAATTAATTGGAAATATAAATTAAGATTCTCAATAACAGTATAATTACTGATTGATACGCGAACAGTGAGAAAATTTAATATTATTTGAACTAATAAAATATCCACCTAATTATTTGTATAATTTTATTATATTTTAGCTGTTAAAAACATCGGGTGGTTACATATCGGTTTTACTGGCACATCGTAATTAAACTGTAGACATTTAATTGTATAAAACAAATCCCCAATAATTTTAAAAATAAAAACAAATTATATAGTATAATTTTAACTAATAAGTTTATTATTATATGTCTGCTATTTGTGAAGTACAACGGACTTTACGAAGCCGCACGCGAGTATAAATGGTGCAACTTGTGTGTGTGTGTGTGGGAGCCAAAAAAGACAAAAAACCTATTAATGATGCAAGTTTTAATAGATCGCTGCATCTTATTGTGGAAAAACTATTCCCTGTGACGATATCTGTACGATGTATTGATAAATTGTATCTTATTGCACGTTACATTTAACTGTTCATCTAAGGTTAAGCTATATAACTTCGCTGGAGCATCATGAAAAGAAAACTGTTTAAAAGTTATCAATTTTATAAAGAACTTTTATTCCTTTCTCGTAGCTTCAGTGAAATGAGACAATAGATAAATACGATGCAGCAGGATCGGTTTTAGAAATTTCCAGTCATAAACATTCTAAAATCGTAAAAATTTTCTTATCTTCTTTGAAGTTCCACATAACATTCTACATAAGAAAGCAATAATCTAAATAAACTTGTTAAAACGGTAATTACGAATGTAATAAATTTTAAAAAATCATCTTTTTTATAATATTTTTATATCTATACTTTTTAAAAGTAGATTTAAGTTATTTTAATTAGCAAAAATGTATATAATTTAATTGTATTTTCAAGCCTACTGCGTGAACATTTTTAAGTTTGTTATATATTTCATATGCGGCCCTTGTGCCTATAGTGTCTGATGTATTTTCCATTCGCATTTGAGCTGCTTATTTCTTATTATGCAAAGGGTGTATTTATGGAGGGTGCGTGAGCTTGTTGAATTGTTGAGTTAAACCCTGCAGTTTTACCATTTCAATAATCTATATATAAGCACAAATGTATGTTGTGATATCTATGGTTACGTCGTGTGAAAAACAGACGTCTCTCTGTATAGCCGTCAACATGAATGTTTCGGGATATACATATATGGACGTAATTTATATATTTATTATATGTTTTGAAAAATTCTTTACCGGAAATTTTAAAACAATAAAATAGTTGGAAGTATATTTACAATATAAATTATTTCTTAAATTTTATTTTTGTAATAATTAATTTTCATTTAATTGTATTTTTTGGTAAATAAATCGTTTCATTACTTATTGCAAAGATGTGCGTATCGATTATATATATAGTTATAGACTGTGTACACGTAAATATGTAAATGATAAAAATTACAATATTTTATTCACTTAACGTTACAAATATCGGTAATAACACACGATTCCTCATGAAGTAAATAAAGATATGATAAGTTATAGTATCTTAATATCATTCTTAATTCAATATTATTTAATTACGATCTCTGTACTAATGATCTTGTTAGCGATAACAATTGAATGGCATACTAATGCTATTCACAGCTGTGTACATTTGTTGATACGCGCGTAGGTATATAAATTGTACCATACGCATTACCATTTGCTTCGCAAAATTTGCCAGGCACAGTGTGAAAGCAGATCTACGAAATGAAGCAATTAGCGTGTATCCTCATCGCATTGGCGATCGTAGGTAAGTTCACATCAGGAACTTGATAACAATTTGTGTGACAATTTAAAACAAACAAGTTCTGTATAATTAAATTTTGTTTTTAATACTTAATTTATCTTATAAATAATATCTTATAAAAGCATTATACATTATATTTCAATTTTTAATATTGCATGTATAAAACTATAAAGTGCATATATAAAATAGGTACACAATTGTGTAATTGCATGGTTCATCATATTTCTATTGTACTTTGTTATCGATTTTATTATTTTTTATCGCATCTTTTTATTATTCCTATTGTACTTATACATTTATTAGCTCAATCCTATTGGTTTTAAATTTTGTATAAAAATAGAAACAAAAATTATTGTACTATCTCTTATGTCATAAAACATATAAAATTGAATATAGATATATTAAATATACAATTCACAAGAATTTCTTTTTTAAATAAGTAACACGTGATAATCAAATGCAAATAATTCTGATTGATAATGAGGGTAATAACGTTTTGATACGTACTTAGTTTTACTATACGTTTACAGGTGTTTATGGCGATGAACCAGACAAGTTAGTGAATGGAATACCCGCGAACATAGAAGACTATCCGCATTGTGTCTCCATAAGGGTCGACAACACCCACTTTTGCGGCGGTAGCATAATTGACAAACGGCACATTCTAACTGCCGGGCATTGCGTGGCGCCTCTAATTCAGGACTCCCGTCTAAGGAAATCTGTGACCGTTGTTACTGGCACAACCTACCTCAATGAAGGTGGACAGAGTCATAAGGTGGAAAAACTGTGGTATCACGATGATTATAATCCTCGCGCCAGTAGAGGCAATTATGACATAGGTTTGATAAAGGTACAATCTTAAAATAAAGTAAACAACCTTGAAATCAAAAAATACATATATGTTATAATATATTAGCTTATAACGCATTTGTGATATGCATGTTTAGTATATACTTTCCGATATATTAGTGACAAAAGTAATGATATACATAGACGTCAAATAAATGAAACACGCTTTAATCATTCTCACTGTTTGGTTCATTAGTATAAATTACTTTTAGTTGGCTTCGCCCATTAAGTTTGGTCCAACACAACAGCCAATTAACCTCCCAACGAAAACTATAGAAAAAGATGATGACGTCACGATTGCAGCCTGGGGTTCTAGGGGCTTCAGAAAACCTGTGCATAACAACTTGCAGAAGTTAAACGCGAAAGCAATGCTTCCGGATACGTGCCAGGCTTATCACAAATTCTTAATGAACATTCACAAGAACGAGTTCTGTACCCTCATCACTTATGGAACTGGATTGTGCAATGTATGTAGCACGATAACATTTTATATCATAGTTATATCTATCTGTAATAACATTCTCAAAGTAGAATTTTTATATCCCTCATTTTTCTTTTTATCATCTTAATAATTTATAATAATAATAACCCTAAATTATTGGAATTCTGCCATCTTAAATAATGATATTTTAATCAGCATGACGCGTAAGATATTGTCAAACTCATATAAGGAACAGTACGATAATAGTCTCCATTTTTCTGTTGCAGGGTGACAGCGGTAGCGGACTGATTCGAAACAGCGACAGAACAATTATCGGTCTGGTGTCTGGTGGAAGACCGTGCGCCAGGGGTTATCCAGATGTATACACCAATGTTTATTCCTATCTTTCTTGGATCGAAGGAAAAATGAACTACTAACATTCTTCTTCATGTATCCTATTCTTAATATTTAATAAAGATCATTGAGCAAATGTTTATAAAACATATGTAATATGCACGTACGGTACACTTTTTGCTATATCATTTATAACAGGGTGCAAGTAGATACTTGTACATTGCTTCCTCATATTTTTTTAAGTAAGCAAGTAGAAACCTGCATTGCTTCCTCTATTTTAAGCCATAATTATTTATATTTATTTATTTTGGCTTTCTCATAGAGGAAGCAATCAAAATTATGGACCTTTAACCGCATATAAAGCTGAATCTAATCAACCAAATGTTAAAGAATTATATATGAAATTTTGGGGTAGAAAAGACTAAAAAATATAATAAAATTAGAAATAGATCGATATCTCCAAATTTGCGGAAGTTAAAGCATAAACCAAACAATTCTGCAAAAATTCAAAATTTTATTTTAAAAAAACCCCTTAATTATTAGCAATTTTTATTAATTCTATTATATTCTTCAGATCTTTCTACCCCTATTTCATATATAATTCGTTAAGATTTGGTTAATTAGTTCTGGAGTTATAGAAATTTCGGTAAATTTGGCACATACACACACGCATACACACACATACATACATACAAACATTTTTTAAAATTGCAATTTTTCGACGTTTTAGAACATTCTGAACACGTTCAGAAAAACAGAAAAAAAATTTTTTTTTACGAAAACAAAGCTTCCTCTATGAGGAAGCAAAAGTAATAATACAGTGACAGAAGTCACACACACACACACACACACACACACACACACACACACACACACAGAGAGAGATAAAGGCAGGCAGGCGGACAGACACACACAAATGATAAAAATAATACGTACTTTTTTAATCACGCTTCTACAGTCCAGTTTATATTATATAATATAAAATATTTATAGCTGACTTCACCCATTCAATTTGGACCAAAAGTACGGCAAATTGGGCTTCCAAGAAGGAACATAGCAGAGAATGACGGCGTTACGATTGCAGCATGGGGTGCTATGGGCCTCGGAAAACCTATACATAAAAACTTGCAGAAATTGTACGCAAACGCCATGCTTCCGCAAGAATGCCAGCAATATCATGGAAACTCTATGCTCATTCATAACAACGAGTTCTGTACCCTCATCAGCTACGGAACTGGATTGTGCACTGTACGTAACATTACATTACATCTAACAGAATGCTCGAACGCATATCTGATTTTATTGTTGCACGTTTTTTATATTTAATATTTTCCGTCTGTATACATAATACATTTTGCAATAACTCTTGTTCAATCACAACGCTATATACCGAACATTATTCACATTACAATATTACATTCCTCGTATCTTGTATTATAGGATAATATTTGACATCATAATTAATTCATATTTATAATAACATTAATTCTCAAAGTAGGATTCTTATATAATTATTTCTTTCTTTATCATCTTAACTGTTTATAGAAATGATAATGCTAAATTACCGAAGTTCTGCGATCTTAAATAAATTCCCAATTTTGGATTTAACGTAACATGAAAGATATTATCAATCTTATTCATTAATTAAGTTAATTTTTCATACAACAATATAATATATTATATTTTTAATTGTTAAGGACATGGTGATTATATATAACGGTTTTGCTGGACATCGAGAGAAAAACAGAAATCTATAAAAATCAGATAAAAATCTAATTTTACTCATATCAAGAAGTAATTTATTTATATTTTATATAATCCAGATTTAAATCTAAATATGATAAAGTTTATCATTATATGATACATGCATGTCTTATACACTTGTGAAAAACTTGTCAAATACATGATGTACAATGTTGTTGCATTATTGTGATTTAAACCATACATTTCTTAAATGCTATAAAGAGATTTCATCAAAGTACAACCAATAATATTTTATTACTGTTAAAATATGTTATTATTAAATGTATAATAACTCGGATTATTTTTATAAAAATATATAACATTTTATTCGCTTAACTTACAAATATCACTCATAATGCACGATTGCTCATGAATTGAATAAAGATATGAGTATTTTAATATCGTTCTTAATTCAATATCGCATAACTGCGATTTCCACAATAATCTCGTTATAATGCAATAAAAATGGAATAATTAATATTATTCACAGCTGTGTACATATTTCGATACGTATATAAATTGTGCCATACGCATTGGCCAATACTGTGTTTCACAAAGTTTGCGAGACACGGTGTAAAAGCAGACCTACGCAATGAACAAATATCGTGTATCCTGATCGCATTGGCGACCATCGTAGGTAAGTAAATATCAAAAACTTGATAACGTACTGTATGGCAATTTAATAAGCTCTATATAATTAAATTTGGTTTTTTAATATTATAATTAATTTACCTTGTAAAAGCATTATACATTATATTTCATTTTCATGTATAAAAACTGTGTATATAAATTATATAATTGCATACTGTACAACATGCTTAATCGTCCACCATATTCTCATTGCATTTATCATATTGTGTTGTATATATTAAAATACTTTTGAAAAAAATTATTCATACATTGTACGAGAGGTGTTTGAAACTACTTTATTATACATTTGCAGCTGTTTATGGCGATGAACCAGAGCAGTTAGTGAATGGAATACCAGCGAACATAGAAGACTATCCGCATTCCGTCTCCATAAGGGTCAACAACAACCACATTTGCGGCGGTAGCATAATTGATAAACAATACATTCTAACTGCCGCGCATTGCGTTGTCCCTCTAATTCGCGATTCCAAGAAAATACAATCTACAAACCGTTGTTGCTGGCTCGGCCTACCTTAATTCAGGTGGAAAGGCTTATAAAGTGCAAAGACTGTGGATCCATGAAAATTATAATCCCAACAGCCCTTCGGGTAGAGCCCCTTATGACATCGGTTTGATAAAGGTACAATTTTAAAATATACTATTATATTAGTTTATAAAACATATGTAATATGCACGTACGGTACACTTTTTGCTATATCATTTATAACAGGGTGCAAGTAGATACTTGTACATTGCTTCCTCAATATTTTTTTAAGTAAGCAAGTAGAAACCTGCATTGCTTCCTCTATTTTAAGCCATAATTATTTATATTTATTTATTTTGGCTTTCTCATAGAGGAAGCAATCAAAATTATGGACCTTTAACCGCATATAAAGCTGAATCTAATCAACCAAATGTTAAAGAATTATATATGAAATTTTGGGGTAGAAAAGACTAAAAAATATAATAAAATTAGAAATAGATCGATATCTCCAAATTTGCGGAAGTTAAAGCATAAACCAAACAATTCTGCAAAAATTCAAAATTTTATTTTAAAAAAACCCCTTAATTATTAGCAATTTTTATTAATTCTATTATTTCTTCAGATCTTTCTACCCCTATTTCATATATAATTCGTTAAGATTTGGTTTAATTAGTTCTGGAGTTATAGAAATTTCGGTAAATTTGGCACATACACACACACGCATACACACACATACATACATACAAACATTTTTAAAAATTGCAATTTTTCGACGTTTTAGAACATTCTGAACACGTTCAGAAAAACAGAAAAAAAATTTTTTTTTTACGAAAACAAAGCTTCCTCTATGAGGAAGCAAAAGTAATAATACAGTGACAGAAGTCACACACACACACACACACACACACACACACACACACACAGAGAGAGATAAAGGCAGGCAGGCGGACAGACACACACAAATGATAAAAATAATACGTACTTTTTAATCACGCTTCTACAGTCCAGTTTATATTATATAATATAAAATATTTATAGCTGACTTCACCCATTCAATTTGGACCAAAAGTACGGCAAATTGGGCTTCCAAGAAGGAACATAGCAGAGAATGACGGCGTTACGATTGCAGCATGGGGTGCTATGGGCCTCGGAAAAACCTATACATAAAAACTT
Source organism: Temnothorax ravouxi (assembly GCA_030770255.1). Lineage (NCBI taxonomy): Eukaryota > Metazoa > Arthropoda > Insecta > Hymenoptera > Formicidae > Temnothorax > Temnothorax ravouxi. Next base: position 1,975 of record JASTWP010001760.1, on the reverse strand, counting down.
GCAGAAATTGTACGCAAACGCCATGCTTCCGCAAGAATGCCAGCAATATCATGGAAACTCTATGCTCATTCATAACAACGAGTTCTGTACCCTCATCAGCTACGGAACTGGATTGTGCACTGTACGTAACATTACATTACATCTAACAGAATGCTCGAACGCATATCTGATTTTATTGTTGCACGTTTTTTATATTTAATATTTTCCGTCTGTATACATAATACATTTTGCAATAACTCTTGTTCAATCACAACGCTATATACCGAACATTATTCACATTACAATATTACATTCCTCGTATCTTGTATTATAGGATAATATTTGACATCATAATTAATTCATATTTATAATAACATTAATTCTCAAAGTAGGATTCTTATATAATTATTTCTTTCTTTATCATCTTAACTGTTTATAGAAATGATAATGCTAAATTACCGAAGTTCTGCGATCTTAAATAAATTCCCAATTTTGGATTTAACGTAACATGAAAGATATTATCAATCTTATTCATATAAGGAATACTAATCTTCATTTACAACAATAAATAATCTCCATTTTTTTTTGTATAGGGTGACAGCGGTAGCGGACTGCTTCGAAATAGCGACAGAACCATTGTCGGTCTGGTGTCTGGTGTAAGACCGTGCGCCATTGGTTATCCCGATATATACACCAATGTCTACACCTACCTTCCTTGGATCCAACAAAAAATGAGGCTCTAGTAACATCTTTCTTTATGTATTACGTATTCTTAATATTTAATAAAGATCATTGAGCAAATTTATAGTCATCATTTACATAAATGTATAAATGTATAGTAGATATCTTTTATTATATGTTATTATTAATGTGTACATATATTGGTTTAGCTTACTAATGTACGCGTGCAACAAAATAGCTGAAAATTTATTTGAGTTACTTTTTCATGTTTAATTCGACAGAATAATAAGTTATTATTTTATCAAGTTATTTAATTAATTGTTTAGTATCAGCTAATTATGTTAATTAATAAAAAATTATTAAATTTAATATGAAAATTACTATATAGAAATTATTACGTAATACCAAAAGAAATCAAAAGTATATGTTCGTTAATGATATCTAGAAATATTTGACGTATAGATTATTTATTTTTTTAATATCTTTTTAAAGTCATAAATTTATAATAATCTCGACCATACCTCATTATGCCCCGGGTTTCCTTATTTATTTTTTAGATATTTGAATATCGTTGAAAGTACACTCACTTTTTACTACTCGGTTTACTACATTACTATTATTTATTGGTACAATATTTTTTTTATAATAAGCATTTTTATTAGTCGCGGTAAGTTACAAAAAGAAAATAAAACTGGTTGTCTTGAATATACCTACATAATAATGAATTAGCACATAAAGATGTGAGATATGTCTAACGTCGAAATTCCTTAAAGTTGCAAATACAAAAATCTCGGCTGTTTTATTCTTTTAAAACTTATATTAATTATTAAAAATATAATAACGTTTACCACATTTTTCATCTGGAATATTTAATCCATGTAATATTTCAAACTATCATTATAAAAGTAGATGTTACTGTTCTAAATAGTATACATTAGTATATCTTTAACGCCAAACGAAAAACGATGCGATAAAAGAATATATTTCCTCTATGATATTATGATAACTGTTATTTATTGCACTACTCTATATATGTATATAATATAAAACATTTGCTATTCTCGTAAATAACGATGTACAAAGATGTTAAAAAGCTTCGTGCTGTGAAAGTCAAACGCACGTATTAAGTATTATTCATTAATTCCGCTAATGTGTTTCGACTTTCGACACAGTGCATCAAGATTCATCAGTGTTTAGTTTTATATTTCGCTCATTCAGAGGTATACGTGTCATAGTGCATCGTAATCACTTACCCTTACTAGATAAGAAATACCGTAGAACTGTGATATTAATTTTCTCTATCTAAATACTTCAT
>JASTWP010001759.1:0-60488 GCA_030770255.1 Temnothorax ravouxi | reverse complement strand
TTCTCTCTCTCTCTCTCTCTCTCTCTCTCTCTCTCTCTCTCTCTCTCTCTCTCTCTCTCTCTCTCCTCTCTATGCGCGCCTTTGTAAGTCACGCGGGAATATGAGCGCCGCGGTCGATAAGTTTACGGCTGCATGCGCCTGAACGAGTTTACGTTCGGAACTGCAATGAGTTACGTCGCTATTGAAATATCGGTGGGTGTGCAAATATACATATATACATATACAAATGTATATGTATTATATATATATGTACATATGTATATATGTATATATGTATATGTATATGTTGTCGCGTATACATATCACGCGACCAAGTTACGATGCGGGAATCAGATTCGCTTCTTTGAGAGACGAGATCTTCGTTAGTTACAAGAATAAATCGAATTTATTGGATACATCAGACAAATATTTTATATTATTCCAGTTTTTTTTTCTCACGATATGTATTCCACAATACGCTTTGACGGTAAAAACCGATACGCCGCGTATAATTTTCTCATACGCATGTAATTTTAGAAGCATCGATTCTCGGAAATTTTTATGCGGTTCGCGGGCGATAAGGAAATACATTCGATATCGCGGAAAAATAGGATCGATCGATACCCGCGAAACTATCTGAAATACCAAGGTACTTTTTTCCGATTTTCATATATTTCTTTAGAATTCTAGCGGCATTCTAAATGTCGATAACGAGCCATAACGGATTCTATAGGTATAACTTTTGCCCCGTCCTTTATCATTATTGCATGATAATGAAAATATAATTATATATTAACTATCGAACGGCGAACGCAAATACATTTGGCTCGAAGCTTTTGCGATAAAGTTGCTGCCGTTCGCAACGACCTCATTCCTCGCAGTTGCAGCAAGCACAACAAGATTTAAATAAGAGTCGTATCTCAGCTGCAGAGTAGAACGTACTTATCTCGAGTAACTCTTGCGATTTCGAGTTTACCTTCCCGTACAAGAATTTGACCGCGTTTTACCTCTCAAATATTCCTTTTTCGAGTTTAAACTTTGCGAGGAAACGGGGAAATATGATTAAAATGATATTATAATAATGAAAAGCATGTAGAAAAGATATCTGGAGTCTTTCAACGTCAACAAAATTCTTCTTTCTTTTTCAAGGAATCCTTAATAATCTGAAAAACAAAGTCAATAAACTTCCCGGAACCATAAACTTGAGTTAGATGTTAGCATTTCGCTCGCCATGTATAACGTTGGTATAAGTATAAATCAACAAACTTGCATCGCAAAAAACTTGTTTATTAATTTACAGAAAAAAATATATATTATGTAACATACAGAATATAAAACAGAGAGAGAGAGAGAGAGAGAGAGAGAGTTTTAACCAGAGCCATTGAATTGTCGCATTAGAGGACCGTAGCGACGCATACTCGGCAAAAAGGACAAATATGCGCGTAACTTGAATTTCACATTTTAGAATTCTCTCCTCGGCTGGTACGCTCATGGTAAGTATATGAAACTGAAATGTGTGGAAACCGAAAGAAAGGAAACGCTCCGAATGTGTTATACGATACATTCTCAAATAAATAGAATCGATAACGCGCTACGAACGCCTCGCAACTGCGCCACGCGGGATAACTTTCGCCGATATTCGTGTCCATAATGTCCAATATCGCGATTGTAAATCGAAATGACAATGGGCGCGGCGTGTGCTGTTTTGTATTGGGGAAAAATCCACGCCGTTACTGCCAGTCTGCGAGGTAAAACTGTTCGGTTGACGCGGAGAGAGTATGCGGCACGCAAAATTACGTCAAGGAGTACGAATCGAGTTTTCGCTGACAGTACGAGTAAAGTTGGACAAACTCCGCGCTCGCGTTTCGAAACTGCTGTAGTACTTTCGGGTCGCGCGAATCGCGTACCTGGTTTTGGTATCAAATTATTGTACATATTCATCATAATTGATTATCATTGAACATGATGTTTTGCGCGGAATTACCCGCCGGGAAATACGAGCTAATGAAGTCAAAGATAATAGCCGCATGACGTTATTTAACTCAAATGAAGCGTATATGCGGGGTGACAATCGAGAAACTAAATAGCTTTTATTTTGTAATGAAATAAACTAAACACCGTATTGTAGAAGAAATATGTCATTTTGATTAGTATATAATGAATAGAATATATATGTAAACTTGTAAAAATAAATATTATAAAGTAGGCCAACGCACACAATTTAACTTAACCGGTTACATGTATTTTCAAAATAATGACTTGCACAATAATCGAGGTGCTTTTGAAAATTATTAAATACACTTTTTAATATCAATAATTGTTAAAACTATAACAATGCCTTTAAAAAATTCTAGGTGAATTTCTTTTATGGGAATGGCTGTTCATGTCGAGATCTTCTGAATATACGATTATATTACTAATTGCAAGCCTTGGACCAGCCAAATTTTCGATTTTTTAATCATATTTATTTTTATAATTATACATATACATATATATATTCCTTTTATACCATATGCTAATAAAAATGACAGATTTCTGTAAAGTGTTTAACTAATTTTATTTTACTAAATTTATTACAAAACAATAGCTACTTAGTTTCAGCAACTTTTCCATTATCACTGTTTAAGGCTACAAAATACCATAAAAGTCTCTAACACCACTTTTGTTCCAGCGCAATAATTTTGAGAGAATTTAAACTTTCATAAAAAGATTCGAAATTTATTGCCGTATAATTTGTCACATTTATTCATATTTATTCATATTTATTTGGAATAGGAAAAAATGGGAACAAGAACGCACACGAGAACTGAAATTTAGTACGCTCTGCATCATCATTAAATCATCGCGAATAAATAAATAATTAATCATGCGAAATGTAATATATAAATAATGAATTTACTGAGCAATTGATGTATCGCTGCTCGCTGCCTCCTCAGCTGTTTGATTGCTCGAGGCCGCTCATTCGCCTAAACACAAATTGATTGGGAAATTTCAACTAATTACGATCTGGCATCATACTAATTGAGACACACGATACTAACATCGCGTCGTGAAATTGTTTCATAAGGCTTAACTCTCGAGGCTTGTTTTGTGCAAAGTATGATAAAATACAAAATATAATGATGAGTCGAATTGTGTGATGTTGATTAAATGTGATCTAAGATATATGAATTGTAAATTATTTAATACATTATTGTAAAAAAACCTAATAAAATGAATCAAATGTCAGATTTTATTTGTGATACTTTGCCAGCATAATTTTAAAACAGCATGAAATTAGAATATTTTAGAAAACATATTAATTTGCAAAATCTTATCTCTAATTATATTTCCGGTGTGAGTTTAACTTTAAAAATTTTCATCTCTAATCCAGAAATTCGATATATCTGTCATGCTATTTAATTTCGAATATTGAATATTGAAAGCTATTAAAAATATCGTCCAATCAAATTTTTGTTAATAAAAAGTTGAAAGAGATTAATAGATATATTATGTATAATTATTTATTTATAATTTATGTATGTATAATTATATATATATATAATTATTTAGGTAACGGAAAAAAAATAACAATTTAATAATAATTTTATCATTCTAACTGTTCAAAAGTAGTTATAAATAACTACTTGTTGTAACTTGACTATTTGATCTAAATACATGCATAAAATGTCTTGTCGCTATCGATATGCATCTGTATCGAATTGTGCTGTGAATAGTATGATTCGGCCCTTTATTAGCATGTCATATGCGATTGTAATTAGTAAGGTTTTTTCGATCGTATCATATACGCAGGAGTGTTCCCCGCGAGCAATGAAGCAGCTGACGCCACAGTAATTAGCTGATGTACCTCGCATGTTGTGGTTCGAATATCAGTATACAGCTGCCTCCGTGTCTTACAAATTTGCCACATGTGCGAAAATGCATCCAGTTTACAATAATACAAGTTTAGCAAAAAACAAAAGAGACACTCTTTTTTTAAACCCGAGAAAGAGAGCAAACATTTGCCGTAGTTCTTTTGACGCTGAAAACAAATGTTTGCACCAAAATACTTTGTCGTGTCACAATTTTGAGAAACGTGAAGTCAAAACTGTAAAGAGAAAAATTATTTTAACATATGATTTATTATATTCCAATATATCGCGTAATGAAAAATGTTTAATGTATTTAAAATTACATATATTGTTAAAATTTGAAAATTGTTGAGCATATTTTAGTATATTAAGCATAAAAAGAGGCAAAGAGAGAGTTATTCTATATTTTGAGGATTTTCTTCTTACTTTGTGTAATATTTTACCAATTTATTAGCAGTTACGCATAAACACTTATAGCTGCATCATGACAGGTGCTTCTCGCCATATCTTGTACAAATATCACAAGAATCGGCAACGCATAAGTAAAATGATAGCAGACTGTTGTATTCCATATTATCTGCTCTTTCCGCGTGTACCGCGCAAAATCAATAAGCCACGCGCGGAAATGCTATATGGAACAACTAGCAATCGTTAAATTTGCGTGTAAATTGGCATGCTATGTGATCGTAATTAGCTGCATTTTTTGCAGCGATCTATCTGTATTCGCGTGAGTGAACAACGACGAGAATGGAAAGCGATGAAACTCCAATGCGAGAGCACAATGCGGTCGGTGAGCGCATCCATTTTTCACAAACTAATGATACACGGCTATAGTCAAGAGAGATTTTGTAAATGCGAGAAGATATATTGATTTTTGTCGTTGTTTACAATACCGATATTCTAAGACTCTAGACACAATTTATAGCAGATAATTTCCAATATTTGTGATAACTTTGAAAATCGAGAGATGATATAAATGCGAAAAGAAATATTGATTTTTGTTGTTGCTTCCAATACCGATATTTTAAATAACTAGATACTTCCCAATATTTCTGATAACTTTGAAAATTGCTTGTCACATAACATACGTTTGTAAAATGTAAAAGAAAAACTGGACGGTTTCTAAAAAATAAAAATGTTTTTTATAAAGAATAAAAATGGTACTGTGACACAGTATGACTTAAATTGAAATATTGCAAGTAAAATGATATACGAGTAAAACGTTATTTTCTAAATTACATTCCAGCATTAAAATCTATTAAAAATATATATATATATTGTTATATATATATATATATGTATATATATATATATATATCTGTTTAATGTCATTATATATTCGTATATGGCTAAAAGTCACCAAAAGTTATCACAGAAACTTCCTAAATATGTGAATTTGCATTTTTTATTTAATTCTGTTATTTTATTTATTTATATATGCTTCGCATTTAAAACATACATTCCTAATTGTTCATTTATTCATGATGATGCGGTATCATTACGTTATCGTAATTGCGCTGTAACGAATACTCCGTCGTGCTGGATGCATTTTCGTGAATTCATTAATAAGAGATACTATTTTAATGATAAAAAAATGCTATTTCGTTTCTCATCAATTCCACCATTTAATCGACACTACACGCAAACTATATTATTCTCTATGAACATAATCCTCTGTTATTTAACGGTAGAATAACAGAACATTTATATTTTTATAAAAGATAAAGTCTTTCTTTCTTTTTTTCTCCTCCTTCTTTTTGCATATGCAATTCTTTGTTATCTTTGCAAATAATTTAATTAAATAAAAAATCTTCCTATATGCATAATGTTTCTTTTATTAATGTTGTCTAGTTTATCTTGGTTTTTGAAGCGCTCGCAAGTATTACTTACGTTATGAGTGTCTCTTTAACGATTTTGCTTATACTTACCAGTAATTTCTCCCGGCGCTCCGCTCCATCGTTACAAACCGCGATGTTTTCTCGTTACGTTAAAATTTCCCTCGAACTAGTTAACAGAATGAAATTGCATGACGTATCGCGAAACTGTTGCTAAAGTAACGAGGGAACTTTTCTACTCGTTGTCGAAGCATATTTCACGATTTATATCGCGCGCAGCGAAATAAAAGCAATTTTGGCCTTTGCGTTTCGTGGCGAATACGCCCCGCCACTGTCAATAAAATCAAAAATATGGCATACATCTTGACTTCTACGCCGCCACCGTATACCTATATCTACATGATTGGTAATTATTTGTCGAGGATGAGAATAAACTCATCAATTATTTAATGGAATACCGTGGTCAAATTAATTATTCTCTTGCGGATTTAACACGAAGACGTACGTATACATGTATACCATGTACGTAACATGTCCGCGTTAAACAATAATGTATAGCTAATCAATATACATATACATATATTAGGCTCTCAAACATTTGCCTTTATCCCGGATGATCGTCGAAAGTGAACCGTGTAAATTCGCTTTTACGCTCATGCCCTCCTGTACGTACACCCTATCCTATTGCGTAGCTATCCGATCCAATGTTCCTTACAAATATTCGATGTCACGGAGACGGGGAGTCCCGTCTCATTTTCTCTGAAAATTCTTTTTATCCTTTGTCTACGGTCTCTATGCGGATGTGGAGAGTGCCGCTACGAAGGGAAACCGATAGGTGACGACCGTCTACTCCCGTCAAGTTCCTTATCCCATTGGCATCTCTCTCTTAGTGGAGATAAGTCAGATCGTGAAAGCGGGCAGCGCTTCTGCAGACCTCTGACACATATCGCCCGTGCTCTCTTCACGACCTCGTCATTGTGGCAAAGACGTCGCGTTATTGTTTATGTTGTATCACAACGCGAGCACAGTCGGTTGGCTGAGCGAGGGATGGGGAGGGGGAAAGCAGGGCGGAGAAAGACAAGCGGATCCGCGCCCGCGGTGAGAAAAGTTTAACCGAGCGAAAGCGGAAACGGAATTTCTCTTTCTCTTTTCCTTGCTCTCGAGCTATTACGAAACCAGAAGAGATAATCACGTGTATTCGCTCGACAAATATTCGTCGTTCTCGAGCCGTTCGAGCCGGTGCGAAAACATGAAGGCGCGCATGAAGTTTCTCGCCTATTGTCGACGGAATTTAGCGAGGAAGAATCGCGACAAGGCACTGGCGGAGGGTGGTGAGGCAAACCGCAACTATTAACTAACTTAACCGAATATCTTACGCTATTTTCTCACAAGCCCTCGCTCATATATCTAGATAAAATTTTAATCAATTTTTCATTAAAGCCATAGAAAATGGCATATGTCAGTTTAATCCCAAAGCTTAAACCGAGCGGGACATTTTTATATATAATGATAAAGATGCATAATTGTCGATAAATTTTTCTTCTAGAAGAATGCCATGCTTGTAAAATATAAAATCAAAATTCAAGTCTGCTAAATTGTAAAGTACAAATGTTTGTTCTCTTTTAAGTCAATTTTACTTCTTTTTGAAGAATTTTTAAGATTTTTAATTTTAATTTTAATTTATAAAATAATTTTTTTTTTAATATTAGGACTAATATTAAATGCATAGGGAAGACCGCGGGGCTATGTGTCCACACTTTACGCTTTTTTCAAGTTTACTAAAAAACTAATAAAGATATTTGACTAAAATTTTACTGGTATAACCTTTCAACGTTGCTATTAAAAAAAACATAATTAGAATCGTTGATCTTTTAACATTTTAAAGAGGCGAATTTTTAAAGTGGACAAGTCAAGAGTAGACAGATAGCCCCATATGCGGGGCTATCTGTCCACATAATAAAAAACACATTATTTATATTAATTTATATATTTTTTTAATAATATTATTTATTATTATGACTGAGACATTTCTTCGCCAGTATCAAATAATAATAAAATGTATTTGAACGACCCAACTGGCCAAAATTTCTCCCATACAATCTCTCACGACGCGTTTCGGCCAACATCTGGTCCTTTTCAAGTGAGGAATATTACAATAATTATTGCCAGCACTCCACGCATATACATCCTATGTCGCCTAATATAGTTTCCAAATTACATCATGCTTCATAAAGCTGAAACAAGGTGATTACAGATGTATAAAGACATGAAACATAGCGAAAAGGATGCCAAAAATGACTTACAAGTTTTATGCGTCGACAAATGCAGAAATAAAAGATACAATTTGTCCAAAAATCGATGAAACGGGACATCTTGTCAAATGCGTCCGAACGATACAACATAGTCAAAGTCACAATAATAAAACTCAGAAAACACGCCGATAAAGCAAAATAGCGGGTTCTTAAAATAACTAAACAGCGGTCAAAAAGCATAGATTAGGCAGCATTAATAACACGATCGTAAACTGCCGGTAAATTTTCGGTGTCTTTTTGAAGATTGACAGTGTGCCTGCACTTCTTAATGAAAAGCATCTCCGAGATCTCTCTTTTTTTTAAATGGCTTTCTTTATATAAAATCCTCGGATTATGCTATGTAAAATGATGCCATGATTGTATGGGAGAAATTTTGGCCAGTTGGGTCGTTCAAATACATTTTATTATTATTTATTATTAATAAATATATAATATTGAAAAAACTGCTTAGTCGTTGGAGCCAGAAAAGTAGCAGGCACTTTGTGTAGATTTTTTTGACAAGTTTTCTGCGTAGAGCTGACTTTTCTTTATATACGGCGGCATCAAACTGATTTTGAGTCCGTTGGAAAATCAATGTGATGAGTTTTTTTTGTCCCCTCAATTCTTTAATCTTTTTTTTTATTTGGGGTTTTTACTTTTTCCTCGGCAGCGTGTGAAATACTCAAGAAAATACTCAATTATTTAAGACAAACTCATATATATATTTAACTTGACGTGTATTTTTAAAATAAAAATTTGGTGACGATTCTTGAATCGCAGGATCAAGTAGTTGCTTGTAGGTCACTTTTTTACAATAGCGAGTGAGAACCCGAACATTTATTTCAAAGTCTAACGCTGTTTTTATGAAAAGATTCTCGCTCAATTTATAAGTATATATATAAATTTATATTTAATGTAATTTTACTTTCATTATATTTTCATGCTCATCGAGAAATAATACAAAACACACAAGACCTGCACGTATAATTAATAAACTTACTGACTCATGCTCTGTAATATAAATCTAATAAACTACATATTTGAGTTTCAAAAATCGAATTAAAATAGTAACATAAAACAAGAATTACATGTATGTACAGTTAATAAATTTACTGGTCTATACTCTGTAACGTGAACCACAATATGAGTTTAAAAAACTTAAAAAGAATCTTTTTGTGTTATATAGTTCGTAAACAAATATAAACGCCATGTTATAACTGATATGCCACTCAGGTTTTTTTACTTAACATTGTCAAGTATAAATTCGTAAAAATGCTAAGGCTTGAAATTTTTGTCGAGTCTCACAAACTGTGTAGTTGTCCAGTTAATATAAATGTTATTATTATAATATTACAACGCAATATTTTTCTCGTTATAACAATATAACATATACGTTCATGAAGAGCCCTCCGGAGTTACGTTTATCGTGTGCGCGCGCGCACGATATGTCGACATGGTATCTACACATGCGTGCTTTGCTTATGTTTACAAACCCCATTCGACATTGTACGAACATTACAGGTTTAGATGGCATTCGGGGGAATGGATATATTGTCAGAATAGTCGAAATACGAGCGTATAATGCCATTAGGATGTGTAGTAGATATACGAAACCTGATGGAGAGTGTGTGTTCAGTTGTTTAGTGATAAGAATAATTATTTGGAAAGCGAATATGTTCGAATTCAATGTTTCGTCTATACAACTAGATTAGATACCACTCCTGTATTTATTACCTCATATGTCTGTTGCTCATATACCTGAGAGATATATAGTAGGTACAGTATCATTATACTATATTATTATATATATTATATGTTGTAAACGTAAACACATAATTTTTGCAAGATTCGAGAAATTAAACTGTTTCTAGGAATATAATGTGAAGACAGTTTTATTCATATATGTATCTGTTCATTTATTATTCTTTGTGCTTCTCTCTCTCTTCTCCTTCTTCTTTTCCTTCTATCTATCCACCTATCTTATACTGATCGATTGTGAAGCGTTATACGATCTAGGGTCGTCGAACCGGGAGTTCCGAAATTCACTTGAAATTCTAATTTAAGATGACGAGTGCCCGATAGTGAGCTCGCTCGTTTGCTCCAGTGAGTATCACCCTTGCGCTGGCCCAGAGCCCGACGAATCGTTCGGCTTAATCACAACGTTCATTACTTAATCCGTTGGATTCGTCGAATTACCGAGCGCAGCGGGTCACCCAAAAGCTTATAGCCTCGCGCCATGTGCGCGATCAGGAAGTTAAATATATATATAAATATCCCTATCCTCGACCAATTTCTATATTTGAGTCGCAGTAATCGTACCTGCCGTCATTACGAGTTAACGCAAAAGATAATGAGCGACAAAAAAGAAATCCGCGGTTCGGCCTGTGGCAAAACGACATCTATCGTTAGCTTCCACAGCGTAATAGCGGCCGACAACAATGGCGCGCGGACGTTCGGTTTAATTAAGTTTAGTAATTTTAATTAAATGCGTAGCGCCCGAAGTATCTCGCGGAAAACGGGTCGGTCTAAATTTATGTTCGATGGATCGCGTTCTGCGGCTGATCGCACATGCCTTTGAGAGTTTTCGCCAGTCATATACGGGTTCTGCTTTTGCAGCGTGGTATAACGTATACGGAATTTAATTGCGGAATAAATTAATGTCGTTCTTTGAATAGGCAACGAAATCGATAGCCGTAGGAAAGAGGTAAATGGCGATATGGCGAAGCTTGGCGTATCTTTGCGGCTGGTAAAGTGACGTGAAAGCCTGCGCAAGCAGGTTTGGAATACGTGTGGTAATAGATTGATTTATGAACATCTATATATAGAATATATACGTTTCCCAAAATGCATGTAGAAACTGTCGATAGGGAAATAATTAATTATCTAATTATTATTCATAGATTATAATAAAATTACCTTAGGATTTATAATGACATTATATTCTTGGAATACGTCTCTATAATAGAATTGTTGCTCGACGCTATCCGGCATGGTCCATAAACATTTTTGGGTACTAGAAACAAATTGGGATGGCAAAGAACGACCTCCTGAAACACTCTACAGGCATCGTGCGTTATATGGGTCAATCAATGAGCGCGCGCGCGCTGTTGTAATCGCACAACGACATCCCTATCCCTATCGGAAAACCATAATTGAGATTGTCGCAAAAATTTTAATTGTGCCAGATATCGTGCGAATAGGATGCGAGATATGGTCATGCGAAATATCGGCGTGCATACGTATCGAGGTCATCTCTCTAATAGCGTTTCCTTCAAGACCGAAATGACCAGATACAAGGCGAGCCCTTGGCTATTCGCTACGTCCTGCAGTCAGACAGAAACCATTAACAAGATACTGCGAACGCACCGGAAGATTGGGTCCGTCTTCGAGTTGGAGGCTTCTGAATCGGAGGAACCGTCGGTTGCGCTGGGAAAGATGTGCCCGCGCGCTAACAATACGTCGTTATGTAATATCGTTACGCCATTTGGATTGTACCGCACCAGTTACGGCGCGCTGGTGTCCGATTCCGCAAGCGAGCGAATGGATCCGAACAAAAGGGCACAGGACAAAGAGCGGGCCGAAACGCGTGACTGCGAGTCATCTGGAATCGAGCTAATTTGACGGACGGTGCCAAATGCGCGGCGGTGTAACGCCACGTGGAAGAAAAAAAAGTTAGCGGCTGGGTGGACTAAATGCAAACGTTTTGACTGTATTTGAACGGCGGAACACTTTTGGAACCGCGGGGCTCTCTCTCTCTTCGCGAAAAGCGTGCATCGATTCGCGCGCACCGTACGTATTTTCGCGATGCCGAGCCCCGAGGAATCGCTTTTGTGGCCGGGGCTGTATTGCTACGTCGAATCATATATAGAGAGCCGGCAAAGCATTAACAGTTTTGAGGACCTGACTTGCGTTCAAATATGTGTTTTATAACAGAAATTCAAAGCCGCGCGCGAATGTGTTCAACTGTTGAATACCGTGACCCGCACGAGGATTTTTGTTTATACATTTGTTTTGTCCGCGTAACATTTTTTCACTATACATTATCTCAAAATTATAGTATAAATAACATAATATAAACTTATCAAGTTTCTTTAAATATTAACAATAAGTAAAAAACAAGTAAAATGTTACTTTAGGATTCCATTACGTTGCAATATAATATATGTACTTACTAACATTACGAACTATTTCTTTTAGGTTTTTAAAATTCATTTGCAATCTATTTTGTCCCCATAAAAATGTTGAAATATATTTATTTGCTAACTGATAATTAAACATGTATAGAAATAACTCTAGCGAATTAAAATTAAGTAAATAAGTAAACTAAAATGTATATAATTTTCTCGAAATATCTGTGCAAAATAACATTATCCCGTAATTGAAGCAAATTACATATAGAACCAATATAAAGCCCAAATTTTACACGTGATGTGTGTAAATGTAATAAAAAGCGAAAAGTGCTTAATTGCAATTGCGGATGATAGCAACATGAAAATAAAGAGGTAGCAGGTGTTGTCTTAAATTTGTGAAAGTAACTATGCTACCACTAAGCATGAATAAGCAATTAAAAAAGAACCGCAAGCCTTAATAAAAAAAGAACTCTTTGTGAGCTCAATTACCCACGGGATTTACGCGTCCTGCCTTTATACATTCTCCATATCTTATTACCCCTAGAAAAAAAGTGTGTCTTATTAGTTACAATATAATTAAGTATTTAAAACAAGTTAACTATAAATTAATAGAAATGGTGTAACTACATAATATAAATAATATAACATGCAATTTAAATAAATAAAAGTTATAATTGTGAACATAATAATAATTTCAATTATACATATATACAAGCGTAATTCTTACATATGAAATTCAAGTTTATAATTAATATAAGATAATATATAAACTTACTTTTCTTTATTCCTTATAAAATTACATAATTTCTTATATAATTATACTTAAAATTTGACATAAAAATTACAGGTAAAGCTCCGATGATGATACATCATTTAAAATGAACATTTGAAGCATATTTTAATGAAAGAAGCCTAGGGGTGTGCAATTGGAAACTATTTCACAGAGTACAATTTATTCATAGTTAACGAGATAAACGTATCTATATCCAGCACGGTAGCCGAAGAGAGAGACTTTGGCGAGCAAGCGTTTGCCATTGGCGCGCTCTCGTGTGTTGCGATAATGAATTTACGTCACGCGCTCGTCTGAAAATACCCGCTCCCAAGCTGCGCTTGTAATCGCAACAAAACCGAAGCTCGAATGGTGCCGCGTAATTCGCCCGCATTAGTCGCCGTGCTCGGCAAGGTCCGCGACTATACAATAGTAGTTCTTAGCGCGCGAGCTATCGTCAACTCCGGCGTGCAGGTCTCGCGACGTAAGCAACAAAGGCTTTTGCGGAGGTGCGATGTCGCATAAGCGGCTCATTTAGCTTCTCTTTGCGCGTTCTTCCCCAATAACTGAGAAAGGAAAATAAAGAGAAAGAGAGATAGAGAGAGAGAAAGAAAGGGAGAAGCGCAGAAATTATTTTACTTTATCTCCACATTGATTTCCTATAGTAGGTGCCTTTTTATCCAATTCATCTGACTATTCATGATTCAAAGAAATAGTTCTCTTTTTTTTTAACTTCTTTTCACTTTTCATGTTTCCGCATCTTCACGCAAGACGTTACATTCATTATATTTTCCTTTTCTTCCATATTCGTTCTGTTCGTTAAAAAGCCACGAACATTGAATAAAGTGCATTAATATAAATGTTACAATTTTATTTTCGACGGTATTATATTCATTAAATATGATAGCGGATGATATCTATTACGTTTTAACTTTTACATCAAATGAAACAGGACTTTTAATGTAATAAAAGCACATGTTTGGAGACTATAAATAATAGCCCATTCAATTTAACGGCATATTACAAACTGACTCGCATTTCCGCGATGCAATTTGCGTATTGATTAATGCTCGGTTGCTGAGTAACGATTAATAAAATACATTTACCGCACATTTACAGTCGGTCATATTATAAATATGCGATATTATAATGTACAACGAATTTTCAAATGTTTCTTATACCAAATGGATGAAAAAATGATTAATTATCTAAACTATCATATCTTTATCGCAACACCGTTATAATGTGAAATGTCAATTTTTTTGTAAAAATAAAATTAATGGTTTCATCTTTAAAAAAAAAATTTTTAATTTAATTACAGAAAAATAATATTCAAAAATTGTAAATCAGAAATGTAAGGCAATGTCAGGATAAGTAAAATCACTATTTACTTTTAATAGATATTACTTAAAGTTTGTTCACAATTAGCAACTCAAAAGCCTAGAAAAGATGTAGAGTAAGATAGTATTCTACTTAAAACCGCTTAAAAAAAAAAAATCAAGAAAACGACCGACTTTGTTTAACAATTTAATACAAAGAAGAAGAAGCTGGAATAAGAACATCGCAACAAAGCGATTATTTCTACGGATATACGAAATGTCGACATGTGGGACTTCCCTCGTGCCTCTCTCCCCCTTACTTTCTTCGTATTTCGCGCGACGGCCCCCTTCCGCGTTTTTAGTCTTTCTCAGCGGGTGGCATTCATTCGGCACACCTCCATTTTTCACGTCCCTTCCGCATTCCGCCCTTGCCCCGTGTCATCTGCCATTGCGATCTTTCGTCGACTTCTTCCGGTACTCCCATGGGTATCCCGCTCTCTCTCTCTCTCTTTTTGTCCTTAGTCATGTCTCACTTTCTTCTCGCCCCCTAACATCTCACGCGACCCTAGGCTCTTATAAAAATACTCTAACGTGCCGGGACTAGTAGACGACCGAGAGAGAGGCCACGGCCGACGACGACGACGTCGGCGACACAAGAATCACCTTCAAATAAATCCCGTGCGCATGATCCTTTTTACAAACGCGGCATTTGCATAATTGGTGTAATAACCCGATACTTCTCCGAGAAATCTCGCATAGGAAGTCGGAATAAGAATCGACCGTGCCGTAATGGCCACATCTACATATGTCCTTGATAATCAGCGCGTCAAAATTGCTTTAAACACTCTTTGTTTTGCGAGTAACATATATGTGCGATATTATCCTCATACATACATAAGTTAAGACGATAATAGTAACGGCAGACCAAGAAACACACACAAATATCCTTTTCTAATTTCAATAAATTTTGGATGTGTATAATATAGTTTAAAAATACGTGTCTCCTATTTTGATGTTCTTATGCACGATAAGGGGATAAAATAATGACTTTAAAAAAGCAACTTTAAGTTTCTCAGTGTATGTTAAAGCAGTAAAAGATATGAGAAAATATTTTAAATATTTTTATAGTTTTAAAGATATTTTATAAAAGAAGTATATATTTATATACAAAGAGGATTTATATACGAATGTTATATATTTTCAAAATATCTTCACCATCTACTATTATTTTTGAGAATTTAAAAAATTTTCTGATAAGTTTAAAGCTTACTTAAAGATAAATTCAACTATGTACAAACAATTCAGATAATTTGGAAAAATAGATGATAGGAATATTTCGAAAAATGCAATATCTATAAAAATAGAGTACTATAAACCTTTTATAAAATATTTTTTTATCTCTTGTTGCAATATGCTTTCAAAACTAACAATCAAACTTTTTCAAATGGATTCATCCATTGAATCAAAATTTTTGAATGAATTTATTCTTTTAACATGCAGAAGAACATTTATAAAAAATATATATGTCTCTTATTTTCTTATCTTTTTCTTATCTTTCTCTTATCTTCTTCTTTTGATCAATTCAAAACTTATTTAAATCGGAGGAGAAGAAGGAGGGAGAAGGACACTTGTGTGTGTTTCCTTGTAAAATAAAAAACTAATTGAATATTTGATTAAAACAGAATTACCTAGCTATTACATTAACTTGAACTTTTTCTTATTGTTAAACAAAAATAAATCCGTGGAGATTATACTTACGGAACAAAAAGTGTCTACCTTTTTGATAGTAACTATACACGTCTTTACTTACGTTTTCTCTCTCTCTCTCTCTCTCTCTCTCTCTCTCTTGTGTTCTCGATGCCATCGCCATCGAGGAATCATGGAATCCACATGGAGCTCAGTCTTCCAGAAAGTAGACGTTCGATCGGATACGAGAACGAAAGACATCGTTGCGGTAAAAGTGCGCGCGGATACACACTCGGAATGTGTCTCTCTATATAAAATTGTCAGGTATTGTTTTCTCTGGTAACGGCGCATAAAGCCCGCCGTCCGTCCAAAGAAGGCCGCCGTAGTCGTTTTGCGCGCGGGTTCGCAGGTATTCCCATAGGTGAACCCGCATTCTCGCTGAAAAACGTCGCGCTCGAAATCGATCGGACATTTAAATCAAAATACAATATATCGATAAGAGAAACTGTTTGTGTTGACCAATGTAATTTATAATTTATAATATTATCTATATATTTTTATTTTCTTTTTTCTTTTATTTGTTGTAGAAAAATGGCTCGGTAAAATCATGGCGCAACCGAGAAAGAAGTGAGTTTTATGAAAAAGTAAATAAAAAATATACAATAACATTATTTTAGCTTTGTTTTCGAGAAAAATAACTTTAAACAATAAAACATTAATAGTATTGTTATATTGTATAACATTATTTTGTTATTTTATATTATTTTATATAATTAATACCATATAATGTAATTTTATATTTTAAGCTTAAATGACTTTTAATAAAGTTAAACTAAACTTAATACATTACGAAACTTTTTTACTAATTGACATTATTATAAATTATTTTATTTAATATAATTTTGCAGTGTTTTATTTATCTCTATATTACTGTAAAGTACATGTCAATTTTTAACACACATGATTAATTATCCAATTTACCTCGGAAGCGTTCTTCTAAAAAAGAGAGAAATCTCTCGTATAGAATTTTATTTTATAATTTCGACTTATTATCTTCATAAAAAAAAAATCAATCTTTTCTGATTATATCAAAATACGTTAGTATGTGTATGTGTCTAAAATAAGATGTTGCGGACTGTTTTAACTGTTATAAATATAATATATACGTCAAATGTTAGTAATCAATGGATAATATGCACATATACTTGTCACAAATCCCACATAACGACAACTTCGAACGTTTCGATCTATGTACAATAGACGCACGCAATCATAGAGGATTATTGCACACATCGGTTGTTTTATCATTAGGCAGAAATATACGACCGGCGGACGCCGCGAGCGGGTAGGAAAGACCGGATGTCGTGTGCGACCGAGTCCAGCTACGAGCTTCCGTCTCTGCTTCCCCGTGTTTGATTCTGGTGCACCACGGCAATGCGAAACCTTTGAATTGTTCCAGAAGGATGTGCCACGCGCGCGCGGTGGTCTGCTTGCACGCATACATTATGACGGGGGCTAAAATTTAACAGTAATAACCACAAACAGTAGTTACGTATGCATGGTTTACCAGCAGAATATGAATCGATACTCGAGTCCCGGCCGAGCCGCGCGCCTCGTTCCCGCGCCAACTCCTCGCGTGAAAGTGGAGGGCACAGAGAGCGAGTGAGTGAGAGAGAGAGAGAGAGAGAGAGAGAGAGAGAGCCGTAGAGCGCGCGCGGAATAACCACGCGAAAGTTTAGCACAGGTGATTATTTGCGCGGGATGAAAGTAATCGAATATTAATTACTTTCGGACGACCACGTCGCCGGCCGGCACCCTCGAGATAAAGCAGCGGCCTTGCCTTGATATTTACATGATTCTCGATACACAAACAACATAGGAATTTCAATGTACACAGTCTGACGCGCGGCCACCTCCTATTTTCCGTAGTGGCCGTTATTAAATTTTACTCTAGATAGTCCGAAATGCAAAACTATTTTGGTATATGAAAGCAATATGGAGCTTAAAAAAAAAAAGTTAAAAAAGAGTCGAACGCGCGCAGTCGAACCCGGCTACAATATTAATTCTTTACTGTAGAATTTTTCACTTTTCTTTTTGCGCAATTCCTTTATATCGGATTCGTTTATGAATAGTGATGCCTATACGAATACGTCCTTTTATTTTGGGGCGCGCAAGAAAGGACAGCGAAACGCGCAGTTTAAATATCAGTACGATGTAATTTTTATCGCCGTCTGATTGCCCGCGGCTCCGCGTACCGATTTTTCATCCGCGGCCCGATCGCCCGCGAGTTTTTATTTTTCTTGATCCAGCCAGAAATTACATGGACTCGCGAATAAAAGTCGAGCGTACTTCCACAATTTTTCGCGGTGCATAAACGACGCAGCGCGAGTCGCAACAAAAATGGCATTCATAGAACTATACGCGCCCCGAGTATATGCCGGCGTTTTTGCGTTTTCTACATCTTTTTTTATTTCTCACATGTGTACACGTCACGTTTTCGTAACCATATAAAGATAGTCACTGAGAAGGAAAACGTTACAAATCTGACGGTGATTACGAAATGGGGACGAACGGACCGCATGCAAGCGACAACTATTTCCAAGCTGAAAATTACTGATTCTTTGATAAAAACTTAACACACACTGTTGAATAATAAACGATTGCTAAAGCACAAAATCTTTCCATGCCTGTGTGCATTAAAAGTGCATTCACAGTAAAATCAACGACGAGACGACTAATCAATTTTTTGTATCAACGACACTTATCGTCTTGATTATCTGAAAAACATTATGCGCAATACCATGCGCAAAAGTAATTAAACATACTTTGCAGTTTGCAAGTAAGAAACTAATTAATTTGTACATAATAGTTAAGGTATTTGGGTCATCTAAAATGTAGAGATTGTATTCGAAAACGTAGCTCTCGGATGAGAATTCTCGAACCAAGAAGTACGACCAAGCTGCGTCACAGTTTCATGCCTCTGTGACTGACTGACGTTATTTGACGATGCCATTTAACTAGTTTAGATAGGGCTGGTTCGACTTGCCTCGGCAAGAACGTAACAACGCGAGAAATTATTTAATACTCTCGGGGATGAACGCTATTCTCGCTAGGAGCGATTTTTAAAAGCGAAGAAGTGGGAGAGTTAATGCTTCTTGATTTTATCATGTAAAGTGAAATCTACTATGCTAGAATCATTTAAATTTCAAGATATTAATTGAAAGTTTGCTTAAAATATACATCCGCTTAGCGTGTAGATGTGCGATAAATATTTTCCCACAATTCGACGGACACACATTTGTAATGTGATTTTAACATAAATTAGTACATTATATACATTATAAAACTCTTTATTCTCTAATTGATTTAAATTTTATTTGCGTGTACTTGATTAGTGAGTAAAAATTTAAGTGTGATCAATAGTTTTTTATTTATAAACAGTTATAAGCAAAGTACAAAATTTTAGTTTCAGAATAACAGAAATTTATACTTTATTCAAACAAAGTTTCAAGCTTCAGTATAATATGTATACTCAAGATAACTATCAAGATTAAGAAGCAAATAATTGAGCACAACGACAGAAATGTTTTCAAAGTAAGTAATCAGACTAGGTCACACACGATCGCAACCCTTGAGCATTTTCTTAGTTCAAAAAGACTTAAAGGGAATGGCTTACGTTATTTGAGTCGTACTTAATCTGCAAGTAATTATTCAGCTCTCAATTAATCAGCTCTCAATTATTCAGCATGAGTACTCTAAGCGTCACATCGGTTGCGGAATTGCGAGTTATGGCCGGTTGACTGGATTGCGATGAGCACGAAGGACTGGATACATAAAAATTTCATTATCTTGACCCTCTCTGACCCGTCGCGCATTACCTACTTAAACTTACGATCCTGCGGTGGGTTTTCAAAACCCATGTCAAAGATTTCAGCGTGCATGTTTCTATCTACGGCGTTGCTTTGTTTATCACGTTTCTGCATTATATTCGCCGTACAAAGATACCGGAGGGTACTATTACAACGAATGTATCTGCGCGCACCTGCGGGCCTTGACGGATTTTTACGTATTTATTCAGTTCTAAGCGCAAATTCCGTCTCTTTGTGCATATGGCACTCGCATATCCTCGCAGCGACGGAACCCAATTACTCTAACCTTTTCTGTTGTGTTAATTAATTACAGTGGTGAGCCGTAGAATTTTGTTTCGCAAATGCAAAAAAAATACATCGAAACAAGTACGGAACATACGATAAAACTTGATCCAATTGTTTTTGCTAATTAAAGAACTATAAAATTGAATAAAATTAAATAACATGTAGAAGAAATTAAAGATTTCTTATGAGGATATCAAAACACCATGATAATAGTATTAACGATCCTTGTGAACGTTTATTCTGCAATTGTGTAAAGAGTACGCCATAAATTCTTTTCAAGGAAATAAATTTAATAGAAAATAGAAAATGTATGAGACTACTTTTATATTTTTGCTTAATTTTGTCTATACCTATTAATTGTAAAGTAATTTCATCGATTTGACCCAGAATATTCTAATGAAGACTAAGTACCTAAGTCGAAACGATTGTTATTCTCGCTTATAATAAATTTTATATTAAACCAACATCTATTGTTGTTTTGCTCGAAGATTGGCCGTGTAATCTTCATATTAATAGAAAATCTTAATGTTGGAGGATAAAAAGGTCTGTCTTTAATAGAAATATTCCGGGCTAATGATGACGTGACGTTATTGAGTTCTTTGCAATGGATATATCCATTAGAAGTAGCTAATTCTTCAACTAGCTGTTTCGACCGAGGTTTCGACACTATTAAGTTCACGACGTGAATCCACTTCACTCTCACGATGCATAAAAGGAAACCAAACCAAGGTGTATCAGTTAGTATGCGTATGTAAGTATATCATATCATCAAAGACTTTCTGTATAAACGTATCGCGACTCTTATTGATATAATTTATACATAATTGAGACAGATCTCTTTCTACAGAAGATAAATTCGTGCGACGAAGGCGACTAATAAATAATTATTAATTCAGCGGGCGAAAATATCAGCGTAAATTAGAATTACGATTAAATCCACGTTAAATGATTTATTATTTGCATTAGCTGATTTCAGAATAGAATTCTATAATTTTATGTTTGTAATTCCATCTTGAAATTTAACACAAATTATAGATTTAAAATTTAATCATTATTCTAATCTACATTCTATATAGATATATGTATATATATATATATATATATATATATATATATATATACCTATATAGTTGTTCCGCATAAAAATATGAAAGTAAGATTATCAAAAAATTTATATTTTACGAGATATTTTACATCTTATTCTGGCATATTTGGGCACGAAATATAAAATATCTCGAAAAATATATTAATTTTTATATTAAAAAGGAAAAATGCACAGAAAAATAAGATAAATCGCCTAAAGCAGATTTCAAAACTGAGTTGTTGAATTTTTATTATTTGATTTAATGGAAAATTTTAATAAAAAAGTTATAAAGTAAATTTATTTTTAGTAGAATTCGCGCTCATGTTGAAAAGCAGTTGATTTATTATTACGTTAAATAGCTTCACACCGGAAATAAAAGAACGATTTTTTACATAAAATGATGATGGATAATATATATGGGTCAATAAATAATATGTACTCTTTCTTTTTTCTCTCTCTTTCTTTCTCTTCCATTTATAAATTTTTCTTGTTACATATATAAATAGCGCATCTGTGACGAGTTGTCTTCTTTTTCGTCAGTATCAAGATATAGTATTCATATAAAAGAAAATTGGATTCCGCCTCGAGGAGCAACATGAATGCAGAAGTTAAATCGCCACGGTTGTGAATATGCTACTCTTCTCTGACGTCGATCGAAAGGAAAGAATTAATAAGGCGCGATGATTTCAGCGAGCAAACATTTGTACAATTCTAACATTATAGGTAAATATTACTTCGTCCGACGCTGCGGGAAACGTTCATTCTCTTTCATTGTTCCTCTTAAGTGATACAACTAAATATGTATAAGCGCACGTAAGTACGCACGATATGTGTATTCGGAGAGCGTCGGAGCTACCATCCGTGCCAGAAGTACCGCCCACACACATGGATCTCGCTTTGCGTGTATTACCTCTTTACGGAACAGTATTTGTCGCGCGTTTCTAGAATTTCACAGGAGGAAGGAGAAGGATCGCTAAGAACGGGGGGGCAGGGAAACGCTCTACCGCAGACGAGTAAACGACGTTCTCTCGGCGTTGGTCTAACTTTAGTATATCCTTCAGATGATTCCTGCGCTATGTGTGTTTGTGAAAAGCAGAACAATGTAAGTGCAAAAAAACTCATTTCTTTCCAGAAGAAACTTGCAGAGAGAAAGAGAGAGAGAGAAAGAGAGAGAGAGAGAGAGAGAGAGAGAGGGGGGGGAGAGTTAGAACCGCGAATGTCCTATAAGATAAATTTTATTCTCACAATAAAATTGCAACAGCCAATGATTCAGCTTTTTTTTTTAAATTTAAAAATTATTCTCATTGAAGAACAGAGAGGTGAATGTATAATTTCCTGCCAGCAATACAGATATGTAATTGTAAATATGAGGACCGCAGGAATATTATTATTAATTTTTAATGTAAATGTACTCTTCTGTCACATTTCCCGCAAATGGCACTCCATATTCCGGTTTTACGCTGTTCATTGCGAATGGGAAATCGTTTTGCGCGAGCGTGCATTTCGTCGCGTCTAACTAAACCGGCAAATACGAAGCTGGAAACTCATACGAGGAGGGTTGAAATCTCGACAATAATGGCCGTAGAACACAAGTGGTCGCACACGTATTTGGACGCCATTATTGTCGAGTTCTGTACACAACTGCGACTTAGACGGCGCATTCTCGTATGGTTGCCTCGTTCCACGCTCATCGTCCCGACTACGCAGAGGGATTTTCGACATTAGATGGAACGATCTGAGGTGAGGAGGAGCACGGTGGAAGAAGGGAAGCAAAGAACAAACGCAGAGGAGAGACTTACCCAGTCGCGTATGTATCCGAGCGACATATCGCTCCTTTGGGGATCACAACGAATGCTCAAATATCAATGCCATAGGAGAACAGGAATCTCGAAACGGAATGCCTCATGGCTAATTATATGTCAAAGTCCGGACGATGTCGTTATTCGTACGGGCACTGTAAAGAGATCGGTCGGAACTTCCTCTCGGGGATATTTTCCTGAGATCTCTCTGTTTTTCCTAGTTCCATCGGTTCTATCCTTCCCCTTTTCCGCCCCATCATGATATACGTAAAAGATAGGCCAAGCTGACGCACACTAAAGCGAAACGTTTGTTACGCTCGTATAGATAAGTCGACGAACGTTAGTCCGTACTCGATGATCGCTCCTTAAACGGAGTATCCAAAATACGGATCCGGCCAACCTTTCCATTACTGACCGTCGTATTTGCAACTGTATTTGCCCAGTGGACAGTGGCGATCGTACAGGCTGATGAAATTACCAGCGGAGAGGGTGTTTGCCCTTTCCGCGCGGACTCAAATTAGCTCGAGAGAGAGTAATTGCGAAGCTTACTTTTGAACTATCTAAGATTTACTTAAGAAGAAAGAAAACATTTAAAATAATGTGGATTATAATTATCTGACGATGTAGATATATCGTTAAGAAGTATCGTTAAAGAGCGAGTTATACTACTTACGTTGAAATAACCTCGTTTAAGAAATTGAATTTAACTCATTTTTTATTATGGAACTTATTTTTCTAATTGCAATAATGTAAGAACATTAAAATTGATAATTTTAAAATTATTTATTTCTGTTGAATATAAACGGGCATAAACATATAGAAGACACCAAAGAAGACATATGTATACAAATAATTTATGAATAAGAGAAAATGTATGCATAAAATAAAATTATTGCACGATCGAAAGCATACTCATCATTGTTATCCGGAGATAATCTGTTTAATTATACTAGTTATTGCGAAATCTAGAGTTTTACACAAATCTATCGGACTTGATTTAGCCAAACCGACTGTATTAATTTCTTTTTTCCGTTTGTTATTGCCGCTCTAATTGTCCGTTAACCGCTGTTCCGATATTTGTAACCGGCATGATAGAATTTATTGATCCCTAGTATATTCCACTCGGCGCGCGGCGCACGGTGGAGTGATTCTAGACACTCGTTTGGATTTTGCGTTAATTAAAAGTAATTAATTAAACTGTCCGTCAACCGACGTCGGTAGTGAATCGATAAAAACTAAATTTTGTTATGCATTTACCGATCGTTGAATCGGTTCTTCCCTCACCTCACCCCCTCCTTCCGCCCTGCCTTACTCCCCGCGTGCACGGATGCGTAGCGTGGTGTGTACACGGGGGGAATGCTATATCATCTCTCCTATATGTATCGTATATGTTATAGTATATATACGGCGCGCGTATATATCGCGGCATACGACCGCCTTCCCAAGTCACATTGAACTCAATTATAGCTCGGAGTTTACTCTGTGCTCCCGTCACTCACCCAAACCTGTCTCGAGAAATCGATGGTGAACGATGGCTTCTTTCCTTCTTCCTCTCCCTCGCACCTGAGTTCCCGTCGGTCCCCCTCTTCTCTCCTTCTTCCCTCGTCCTCCGTGTTCCCCCGTTTCACTTAACTATTTCATTTTCGTCTTCAACTTTATACTCGGCGTATAAGCGCGACTTGCGCGATAACCGGCCGCGACTGTGTCTGATACGACGGCGATGGGACGGCGATCTGTATAAATCCGAGAATGATGGAACAGGAGTCAGAATTCCCGATAAATGTTTAATACACAGGCCATTTCGCCGATCTTCTTGAAAGCTCACATATTTTATATGTTCTGAAGCGTAGAACATCAAATTTGTTCGAAAAAAATTGTTACCCTCCTAATATATTTATATATTTTTGTATATTTTATTTGCAATAATTTTAATAATAATTTCTAACTGCCATAATTATTTCTAAATATTAATAAAATACTACATTACCATATCAGGATTTATAAAGCATTTATAATTAAGCAAAACAAATGCTTCATAAATTCTAAAACGGAGAATAATTTGTAGCTTATAAATGATAAAAAAGTGAAATTTTGTTTCTATTAATTACGTCAAAAAATACGTCGAGAGAAACAACTTTTTCGAGGGAATTTAATTTTCTGCCTTAAAATATATAAAATATATAAATTTAGAAAAAGTTTTACAAGACATACACTTATCATTAACAATATTGTACGCATAGGATTACTATGATTAAATACGATTTTTTATAAAAACGTTACAAAAACAACAATTTTTTCGAACAGATTCAATTTCTATCCTTCAAAAATATGTATAAAATAGCTGGTACCTGTCTCAAAAAATTCAATGCAGTAATTTTTTTACATTTATCGAATATTTTACCGAGTTTTTTCTTGATGAAATGCTTTTCTGTTTTTATATTACAGATGTGGATCGTATATGCATTTGTTTATATTCATCTGTCTTTATTAATCTATTTATTTGATGAGCACGTGATAGCACGAAAAATATTACAGAAGCGAAAAATACGAGAAACAAAGTACGTATGTGAAAAAAGTGTTTATGTAATTGATGCAATTCATTTCAACGTATTGTTTATACCAAATTGCTTACTTCGTTATATCATGCCTCATTTCGTTCTTTGGTGCATCGCTAAAAGAGCTTGAAAAAAAAGAACAGTTTGAATGAACAAATATGATGAATGGGAATAAGAGAGAAAAAAATAATATATTCTGTAATAGTCGATATTCCTCTAGAAACAAGAACGCGTTATATGCGACGTTATATTATACTGAAAACAAAATTATGAATTATTTAACTAATTTTTAGTTGACAAACTTTTGCTAGCAAGAATCTTTTCCTAGCTATTTAATTTCCAACATAAAATGTTTCCGCGTCTTTAATTAGAATCCTATTAAAATTGCTTTTTACTTCTGAAGTAAAATTTTCTCTCTGCGTCGCTAAAGCTTAATTTTTGAAAAACGTATTTTCAGATATTTATAAATCGGAAGCTATTACTACCTCGACATTCAAGAAAAGATTAAGTGGTCACAGAATTAATTATTCATTTCGTATATATGTATAAGCTAAAGAGACACAGGTAATGATAAGATATTCTATATTAACTTGGAACTTGGCGACTCAATGAATTAATAAAATTTTCTATATCCACGTTTAACAAATAGGACGTTAACCATTTTCTGAAAATATATAAAGATCTAAATCGGAAAAAGAAGAAAGAGACATATACTGTTAGGTGCATAATACTATATATAGATATATATATATATATATATAAGCTATACTGACTTGGCAAATCAATGAACTATATAAAATTTTCTATATCCACGTTTAACAAATAGAACGTTAATTATTTTCTGAAAATGTATATATTAAAGATCTAAATCGGAAAAAGAAGAAAGAGATATACTGTTGGATGTACAATACTACATATATAAGCTAAAGAAACGTGAGTAATGATCCAGAGATTCTATACTGAGTTGGCGAATCAATGAGTTATATAAAATTTTCTATATCCATGTCTAACAAATAGGACGTTAATTATTTTCTGAAAATACATAAAAATCTAGATCAGAAAAAGGAGAAAAAGGTATATTGCCTCAACATCGGGCGTGAAGGATGAAGAAGAGAAAAGCACGGAAAGCAACTTCGACGTGGAAATTCGAGTATCTCTATTCGAGTACCTCTATATTCGAACGTACGCACGTGCGAGAAGAAAAGGAGGGTAGAGAGTAGAGAGTAGAGAGAGAGAGAGAGAAAGGAAGGAAGGAAGAGAAAGATACGGAGCGATAAAACAACTCCGGTCGCCTCGTTGTGATTTCGTTTCCGCGCGTTGCATTCGCGCAGGAAGCTACCATTAATTAAAATATGGACGGGAGAGAAAAAGGACAGCGGAAACGGCGTACATAGAATGTATGAAAGGTTCTCGTTTAACCGAAGCTCGCGCGCGAACATTGCGAAATAACCGCGACACAGTCGAGTTTCTGACAATGGCCGTGTATTCGAGGCGGGATTTTCTACCGCCGCCGCCGCCGTTTGCCGTTCGTATTCTCCCGCCCTTACATGCCTTCTTTCTCCTTTCCTTTCTTCCTCCTTTTTCTCTTTGTTCTAAATGCCTGTCTTCAGGGTGTTTTCCACTCCTGTGTTTTACACACAGCGTAAGGCGAATTTGAATTCAATGTATACCGTCCTATTCTTAGAAGTCCTAGCTTCAGACCTAAAAATTAAACCCTAAAAGTTAATATCCTTCGTAAACCGATCCCTTATCTTACTTAATCTCACCAACTTGTACCTATTTGAAGGTACCTATTTGCATACAATTGTTCCAGTTGTTGTTCGTCGCTGTTCAACAAATCAGTGTCACCGTTGCTGCAGATGCGGGAAGCTCCGGAACGCTCCGTCGCTCCCCATCGAGGGGGGACCGGAAGGAAGGGACTCTACCCGCTTCTTCTGTCAATATATACCGATGTTGCGCTCCTGGCGTAATATGCAGTCGGCAGGAAAAATGCGAGGAAGACGCGCGGCCGCGACGAGACACGACTGATGCGGCCGACAGGGCGAAGGGTGGAAGGAAGGGTCTAAGGGGCGAGGGGTGGAGAACGGCGCGGAGATCATCGATGCGGAGTGCGCGATCGTGGATGCGAGGTGCACGCTCAGCCGAGAAGCGCTTCTGCGCTCGATGTAACCCGAATGCACGTGCCAGTCGCTCATTAACAACAGCCCCGCCCGTCCTAAACTCATTTGCATAATTAGTGCGTGTCGGTTGCAGCGTAACGCGTGACTGCCACTGCCGGGAGAGAGCGTCAAGCTCAAGCGCGATATCGTCACTAATGCGAGAGCAATAGGATGAGGGCCGGTGGCGTCGCGCCGCGTCGCGTTTGGTCGAACCGCATACCGAACTGACAATTGTGAGTGGCATTCGTTAACTTTAGGGAGCATTGTCGTAGATCGCTGACTCACTGACCCCTTTGACCCTCCATCAAATCGCCTCGAATTATTCGCGAACGATTCTCATTTCAGCGCGGACATTGAAACTAAATTTTCTGATCTTCAGTTTCATCGATTATCAGAAAACTATTCTCATTGTTTGTTTCACCAATTATTAGAAATTACAGAAACTATAATTATTCTGCAGTTGCAATTTTGCCAAACATTTAAATAAAAGTCGTGTCTGCCCTTGATCCTGATATTGTGCGGAGTGTGAAGGTAATTTTATTAGATTAAAGACGGACGGAGCGAAATTTGATTGGATTTTTTTTTACAATTTATTTGTGTATCATTACCATTTTACGCCACCGCGTATGAAATATATCTTTTTTCCGCCAATATCGAGAGGGCATTTTGTATAATATACCCTGATAATAATTCAATTTGTTTAATTAAGTGGAAAGTTATTGATAATTCCAATAAATATGAACGGAATGGCGGAAATGTGTCCTCAATATTGAGCCATTGGGATGTAAATTGTAACTCTGTTCGACAACTCCCGGGTTAATGAAAATTTCATCGAAAGCATTATTTTTCAGAATGTTCATAATTTCAAAATTATTTTATATTATTAGTATAAATTTGATGTGTGTAGAGATGTGTTTAATGTCAAATACATTTTAAACAATTTAAACTGCAGCTTAGTTGAATTATTAGTTGACTTTATTTCGAATTTAATTTAATTGAGAATTTGTCTAGCTATTTGTGTGAATTTATTTTAATACATAGTAAAAACTAAATTTAAGATATAAATATACGTAATAGAAATTACTGTGTGTGTGTATGTGTGTGTGTGTGTCTTGCATTCTTATAACTATTACTATATGTGCATGCAGAAAGAAGTTTTTTTATAAATTTAAATTCCATGAGGCTTAACTAAGTCTTAAAAAGATTACTTGGAAATGTAATTAAATTATGAAACTTTCTGATCGATTTTCACTAGTTCTTCACAGTAATCTGACTTCAGAGTTAACTGTTCGAATTATTAATATTAAAAATTTGACACAAACAATAATCTCCCGCAAAGTTTTTGTCCAGAAAAATGAATTTTGTAAACATGAGAAATGAATTTAAAGATGTATTTTATGTCGAAAGACATACGGATAAAAGAAGTTGGGTGATTCTGGGAAAACACCCTGTGTATACGTTATGAAAGCCAATAGCTGATTTTTATGATAGAGCACGCGCTCGTATAACTTATGACATATCAGTTAATCACGCTTGATTGTTGAAGTGGCGATGGCATTGTGCCGAGGCCAAAAACAAGAGCAAATTGGAGCAAAGTTTGCGACGTTGTTTTGGAAAAACCACGAGCAATAAGCAGAGACGGCGAGCGGAGTCGCTGTTGATCCGTCACGGCGCGACGCCCGGCATCGCCTCATGTCGATCCTATATTGGTATTTCCGTGGTATTCGTATTCTTGGAGAAAGCAGGAAGAAAGTAATCGAGAAACGGGCCCCGAAACATCCCGTATTAGCTTTCCCCGCGACAATAATTGGCGAAGCCCGGACGGAGGCACGCGTTCAGCGTGCTCTCATGAATTTCATGTTCCGCCCGTCACGCCTCTGCTCGCCCCGTTCCGGCCAAAAATTGCCGGAAGCGGAGGCACGCGAGCAGGAGAATGCAAATGCTACGGCGACTTTAATAGCACGGATTATAAAACAGATCCGAACACCCGGATCTCCGTCCGCGCCCGCGTGTGCGTTACGCTACGCTTGAAAATTTAAATCCGCTCCACGGATCCATATAATTCCATTATGCCTGCATTTGTAGCGTGGGGCGGGTGAGCTTATTTTTACCGAGCCTGGCCCCGGTGCGACGCGTGTTTGCGCCGAGTTCACGACAAAAAAGGGACAGTCTGATGTAAATTTCTATTACGTGGACAAAGATGATTGGAACCTGATGTTAAATTTCTTTCGGTCTATACCGGCTGCGATAGTCGCAGCCTTTCTTTGGACGTAGATAATGCGCGTACGTAAATAAGAAATAAGAAATTTTTATTCGTATAAGGAACGCCGCGATTAAGGACAAATATCGCTCTAAGATAAACAGTGTATTTATTAGTCATACACTATACGGTAAATCAATTTTTAATAAAATTCTATCTTTTTTGGATTGTTTGGAAACAGGGATATTAAAGATATATAGTAACCATCAGGATTCTCAGCGCACTAGATCTAAGATTATCAGAAAATAAGAACGAAACACTAATTGTAAGTTTTAAACTTTTAATATTTTCATTTAGATTCTTCAACGGATTAACATTTCTTTGAGTTGTCGCGTTTCAGAAACTCCCAGGGAGCAATCGCATGCAAGTTGGCTCGTCGACTTATTACTCGATTTAAAGGGAGAAATAAGCTCGGAGAACATTTAGCAGCAATTCCGAGAGAGTAAACGTGAAAATAAAAAGAAAAGGACTATGGAGCGCGTATCGTTAGCGTGGTTGCCGGTATAATGAGGCTCGTTCATTGCCGACGGGAACGTCGGCGTCGTTCCATATCCTGACGTAATTTTTCTGGCGAATCTATCTCTGCGCCCCCCGCCATTATTCCTAGCCGATAATTATCTGATCCGAGCGGTGATATTCTTAATAACGAAGTACGGCGACGGGCAACGTCGTCGTTACAACGTCGGCTTCATGCTCCGGTTTTACGTGCGAAAAAGAAACCGCGAATTCGAAGTAAAACTTGATATCGAGCCCCGTCGATATTCTCTCTCTCGCATTCTCGGACCGACTCAATTAACTCGGCTGAACGTGCAACGCGGACGTGACCGAATGCGCGAAGGAGCGAGCAAAGTGTGGGTTATAGCTAATGAGATTTAAGGATTAATCGCCGCGCGCGCGCGCTCTTATTGACCGACTTGTTGACCGAATACCTCGAGTAAAGTTTCACTCTCGTTCAAGATAATACCAAAATAGCCAAAATCTTTTGGCTATTCATGTGGAATTGTTCACCTTGCTGTACGGATTTCAAATAAGCTGTATTCATAATTTGAATGGGTTTACGATTCATCGAAAAAGAAGGAAACGGCAATCGTAAAGCATTATCTTTTAGGATACCCACATATTGTAAAAATTACGACAGAGACAATCCAACGCTATGAGAAACTTTGTGTCAGCCGCGGCCTATTCACTTATTTCTATGGCCCTTGACAATAAGCTGCGTGAACAAGGATTTAAGAGCGATAGGGAAGTACGGGTTATTATAGAAACTTTCTTTTGTTCCGAAAAGAGACTTCTATAAAAGAGGTATTTATAAGATTCAAAACGGGAAAGAATAATTGAATCAAATGGAAATTACCTCGCTGAATACAATTATAGTTTCGATATGAATTTCGCGCTCTCTTCTCTCCGCGAGTGCTTAGAAACGGGCAAAAATTTTGGTGGTCACCCGATGCGGTCGTACTTATGTTGCGAATAATAAATGCCCCGTCCGTATAATCGTTGACCGGAGAAAAAAGTACGGAGGATCGATAAAATATTATACAACGTAATCTGCATTGAGATAGTCGCGCATCAATCACCGGCAGCGATAATACGCTGTATAATGCGGCACGAACACTCGGAAAATAATAACTCCGAAATTAAAAATACGCCGATGGACATCGCGCAACGGAAATTCATTTAATAATCCAAAAGTGCCTTGAGTTATCCCTTGCTCCTCTTTTAAATCCGCGAGTCACGCATGTAAAAATCCTGAGAGGAAAAATACGATTTCTCGAAATTAGCCGACGGACGCGCGGGAAGTGTGTGTCGCGACGATCTCTAAACGCGGAGAGAAATTTTAAATCCGCGATATGACAATTCCGCGGATAATGCATTTCCAGAATAACGCTCCATTTGCATATCTCGCATTTTTTTGCGACGATGGATTTTCATACGTTTAACATACTGTGCCGATTTCGAGATCTTGCCCCATTCTGATTTTGGGCGGAATATTTTGAGAAAATTAAATTTCCTGACTTATATATCGGCGCGTTCCACATGCACATTTCTAATTTCCGACCCGAGTGTACGTATACATACTAATATTTCTGAGAGGCGCATTCTCGAAGTTAGAAGGATGAGAATCTCATCCTTAAATATCTCTGCGCTATATTTGTCCATACGCTCTCTGGCGTATTGTCCGATTATTTATTACTTTTATTAGTGCATTCAGAGATTCTGTCTTTTCGAGTCTTTGACAATAGGCATTGCTGCTACCGTTGATGGATATATCGTTATTCCGTCGTTTAAATAATTATGCGAGCCTCTTTTGGCATTTTCCGCGCTGCTGCAACACCGCGTCTCACGGTATCAAATCCCTCACATCGATCGGCATATACACGGCATACGGCGCAGCGCGATTCCAACCGCCCGTAATTTTCATTAGAGATGCGCGTATTTGTCGCGTCCCCGCTCGCGGCCCCATAAGGCAGCTTATAAGCGGCCATCTCGTCTGATATTACAATGTGCAGAGATACGGAATCCGGAGTAGTAGCCATGTTCGCTGATATTAATTAGTAGGAAGGACAGTACGCGCGCGCGCGCGCGCGCGATGCACCGAAATAGTCCTCGCTTTTCAACGTTGCTTTGTTGACTCTGCTACCGTATCTTTCTCTACGCAAATTATTTTATAATTACATTTTTAGTACTAGAGTAAGTCCAGTATATACGCCGCAGCTAAGGGAAACTTAATTTATTGAGTACTATTTATTATTTTTAAGGCAAATGAATTATACTAATAAAAACGTTATACTGTCTACTACTATAAAAAAATAAAAATATGAAATATTCATTCTTTGTATTCAATAAAAAAAAAACTTTTAGATACCCTTGCATTTTTCTATAGGGGTGGGATATATGACATTATTCATGGGTGAAATATATATATATATATATGAATTATAAAAAATTACAAATAATGTTTATAAATAAGGCAATAAAATGTCATAATAAGTTATAAAGTGTATGTAAGAAGTTTATTAAGATGTAAGAATGATAAATAAATTATAAAACAGAAAAATTTTAAAAAGAAAATAAAAGAACGATAGATACATAATACATTAAAGGTTATTGGTATACGATCCAAGAAAAAGAAAGAAAAAGAACACATAGGAGATTTCAATTTTTACAGAGCGTCTGTACTATGGCATAAATCCCGCATGCTAAAATCCCGTATGTCCTAAACAGAAGAGGTATAAGATGTCAAGCTAAACAAAGAATATAAGAGCTATGCACTTGTATTTTGCTGTATTCCATTCTTTAATATCCCTCTACACTTATGTATTATGAAATAACCATTAAACCTTTTACATTTTCTACAGTAATCATTTTATTTTACGTAGGTCGTAATATATGATCGCGCCTACTTACTACGGTGAGAAATCGATTCAACTCACGATGCTCGTTAATATTAACAGTAAAGAAGTGAAATTACAACACAATACTAATATGGCACATAATACAGTATGATTGCGAGCAAGTATTTCTATTCCTTTTATTTTTTCTGATTTCTCTGACATAAATCCTCGCGCGGCCTAAATACCAGAGTTACCTTATACTTAATGTGTATAACTGTAGATACTACTATTACGAATGTATAATGTACCTATATATGCCGATTGTTTTGAAAATTCGCATCGATTTCATAATCACCATCAAAATAAAAATGCAAAAATTATTTCTTAACTTAATACGATAGAAAAAATGTAAATAAAAGAGCAATTAATTATTGTTATTATTAATATCAAGTTATGCTTAATTAAAACATCTTTGAGATGTTTTAGTTAAGCATAACTTGATATTGTCACAAAACACCTTTAAAAAAAGGCAATTAAATCTAGAAGCATAAACTTTCTAAAGAAATAAACAAACGTGTTTTGCATAAAATGCGAATGTTGTTGTCAGGAACGATAAATTGGTATATATCTGTTAACTTTTTCGTTTTCATTATATTATAGTCATAATTATATTTAGTATTATAAAATAAAATATTATTGCCTATATTTTTATATCTGGGAATATACATTAGTTTTACATAAATAACATTAGCAAATCATATTTTAATATATATTGGAACATTTTTTACTAAATATTATCAAAAATGATAAAAAATGCAAATGTTTTTTTGTAGCTGTCAAATCATTCTGGGAATGATAATTAAGCTAAAGCCAAAGTTTTAATTTAAAAACATCATTATGCAATGTGAAAACCTATTCATTATATTTATTTTCTGCATTATATTAATTTATTCACAATCTATTCTCAGGTAAAAGTAACTTATTCCTAAAACGGAATGAGTTATCTTCTCAAAGATTGCCTGCATATTGGAAAACGATGTTCTCAGAACATCTTATATTTCGGCATTTCTTTAAGTTATTATTTATTGCGTATATCAAGTAATTAAAGGTTTAAAATTTATCCAAAGAAACGTATGCCGGATTGACCATCGCAGTGGTGATGCTACTGTTATCCAGCGTATCCTGCTGTTCAGCCGCCCTCCATAACTTCGTGGGCCGGAATAAACTCAGGAAGCTCTGCGAACAATTAAAAGGGCACAAATTAAATTGTTGCGGATCTGATAATGGGCGAGATACGTGCCGACGCCGACGGCGCCGTTCACGTTCTCTCGAGGTCATATCTCCTTGCGCGAAACCGCACAAGTATATACTTTCGAAGTGTGCGCGGAACGCCCGAAAACAACGGGAGAGGGAGATAAGAGTAATGTTAAATTTATCGGCTAACAGAAAGCGGAAGCGGTCAAGAAAGAGGGCAGCCTTCTCCCCATTCTCTCCTTTCCTTCTCTTGGATTAGAAATAGGTGCAGTTCATACAGGGCCGCTCTCTCTGTTGACATAGAGTAAGTAAAATTGAAAATATTACGAATTGTTTTCTTGGAAATTATTGAGTCTCTTGCCTGAGCGGTTTATCAGATATGATGTCATAACATCTTATGAATTAAAGAAAAAACTTTAGTGAACTCTAAAATATTAAGAGATATAATATCTATCATATTGAACTATAATAATTCCAAAGAAAATAGCTTATAATATTTTTAATACAGTGCCCTGCGCAAAGTGTTCATGCAAAATTTTATTTAGCACCTCTCCTCGCATATAAAAAAAAAACAGGATTTTTACAGGATACAAAAGTGACATTTTGCAATTTAAAAATGCGAAAAATTCAATATAAAGATTCGAAATATTCACGCATTTATTTGCAAAACAATTTATACAACGCGATACCCTCCAGTTGTTGGGAAAAATTCGAACGCGTATAGTGGATCGTCAGTTTAATCAAAAAATTTAATCCCGTAAAATGTTCTTTTAAACATATGTCAATTTGTGTATTTTCAATTTCGTTAAAGCTCGCAATTGGCGACTCTCGGCGCTTTGTACGGTTGCGCCCTTTGTGCGATGCACCGCGATTTGCACTCTGGGCTTTCGGCGGCCCTGTATATCTGAAGCGATGGAGAGTGGCAGGCTCTCTTCCTCACCATGAAGAAAACTTTTCGTTTCAAAGTACGATTACCGACGTACTGTGGAAAAACTTGTATTAAGACGTTCCCCGAGTTCTCCGCGCGAGATTTTACGACGTGGACCGCAACTTCTAAATCGGCCCGTAACCGCTACCGTGCCGACAGCGGCACGTAGCTTTCAGGAGATTCTTGCTGTAATCGAGATATCGAGAATAGGGTGATGGAATAATGCAGGCAACGACATTGACATCGCAATTTTCATCTTTGATAGAAACCATTTTTTAATGCGTTATATCCAAAAACTTATATAATAAATTGAGCATTCCCATTGAAGAGCTGTAGATCTAAAAGTCTAAAGGACAGAGATATGCTTATTGGGATGCTTTCCTTGTTCAAATCAATTATTTTTCTTATTTTGAGAAATATAATATATATATATTACATCTAATAACTTTTCTGATATCTTATAATAATATATTAAAAAATTTTCCAAAAATTTTCTTAACATGACTGAATAGTGATTAAAGAGTAAATAACTAAAAAAGTAAATGCTTTTAAGTA
Source organism: Temnothorax ravouxi (assembly GCA_030770255.1). Taxonomy (NCBI): domain Eukaryota; kingdom Metazoa; phylum Arthropoda; class Insecta; order Hymenoptera; family Formicidae; genus Temnothorax; species Temnothorax ravouxi. The sequence goes on along the minus strand of JASTWP010001759.1, from coordinate 24,545 downwards.
AATTCTAAGTTAAGTAAACGAGTTAATTAAACAAAGACAAATAAATAAATTTATTTCACTTTGCGGTTGTGTATTATGTATATGTAGATGAGCGTGATAATTTATTGCAGACAGAAATAATTACGGACAGAGATTAGCTATTAAAAGTAGTTATTAGAATAAAGCAATAGACATAAAATAATTTAAGAGAGTACTGTTTAATGTTTAAACAAAAGGTAAAGCAAAAATAGTATAATTATTTAACTATACATTTTATTGGTGAGGCATTATATTTCATTAATAGCAATATGTCTGTAAAGTAATGGTTAAACAGTAATAATGTAAAAAGAATGAATAATATTTCAAGTAAGAAATTTTCGTATTGTAAATAGGCGTCACAAATATTATACTACATCTTTGTGCTTATCTGCCCGAGGAAAAAAGGGAAAGTGAACAAACCTGTTAAGCAGTTATTCTGCGTCAATGAACAGCTCACTCAAAGGAATTTTCAAGATGGAGAGAAGAAAAGAAGCCTTAAGATAAGCTTTGAAAAAATCTTTCACAACCAGACTTGACTTTCATGTACATCTAACTCGCATGAATTTCTACGCCCGAAGACAGCTATTTATAGCAGACCAACAAAAATTTCTTTTATAAAAGTCAAATCTGGTTGTGAAAGATTTTTTTAAAGCTTATCTTAAGGCTTTCTTTCTTCCCTCCACCTTAAAAATTCCTTTGAGTGAGCTATTTACTGTGCTGATTTGTATTATTATATAGAAGTTTGGGAATAATTGACTCACCTCAGATTTCCAGACTCGTAGGATAAAGAAGACCGGCATTGGCACCAAGGTAGCCAGTCCGATCCCGATCCCGATTGCTTCTGTCCAGGCGGGAAATACGTATGAGCCGTACTTTCCCCGAAACACAGTTTGAGCCATTTGATATCCAAAGATTCCCTGCAGATATAAAGGAAGCGCAATTGGTTAATTGCTTAGTTTCTCATATAGCAGCTAGAACTATGCTACAGTGGATGATATACGTGCGCGAGAGCGTAGCACAATTATGCAATTAAGGGAGATTTCGAATTTTTAATCAAAACTAACTTTCGCAGAGCGTACCGTTCGGCGCCGGCCGTCGCGTCGAGGGAAATATTTCGATCCCCGTGACGGTGCGAATAAAAAATTTCAGCCGTTATAAATAAAAATTCGCTCGGCACGCCTCGACAGGCAGCCAGATTAATTAAGCAATTTGGTCGTGGGGAATACGACGCTTTGTCTCCAAGGGACGCAAACCACCAGAGCTGTTGAGTTTTGCAAACCTAACTTAGTTTGGTAATCTTGCCTAAAAAGTTCGATAGAAATAAAAAAAATCGATATAATGCATTATATTTACTAATTCATAAAAGTTGAAAATAAAAATATTTAATTATTTGATCTGCATTACATTTTTTGATTTATAAAAATTCCAAATACAATAATAACAATAAAATAAATAATATTTAATAATAATAATAATAAAAATATCAAGTTTTTAAATCTGTTTTTATGAATTCTTTATCTGTTTATATTTTATTTCTATTTTTAATAAACATACAAATTATTCATCAATAACGATTTAGATCTTTAATTTAAGTTTTAAATTGTAATTATAAACATATGATATTTTACTCCTATTACATAATAATAATATATGCGAATGTATAAAAATATTTTTGCCTAAATGGATATTTAAATATCAAATTATCAATTCTTTAGTTACATAGAAAAGAATGTTTCCGAATAAAATTTCAATTATTTGAGAATTGATCGTATTTATTATAAGTATGTAAATTTATTATATTACTAAAAATATATACTTCAATTTTGTACTGCTTGTAACTAGGGGAAACCGGGGCTATATGTATATATATATATATATATATATAAAGGAAGATGTCCTGACTGACTCACTGACTGACTCACTGACTCATCAACGCCCAGCCCAAACCCCTGAACCGAATTTTTACCAAATATTTGGTACATTAGGCAAGTCGATACACGGTAACTATTGTAAAAGTGACAAAAGATAATACTGCATAAAAAATTAAAAAATAATAATATTTTTAGTTTTTTTTAAATTTTAGTTTTGTATAGCCGAAAGTAAAATAAATCAGTAATATATTATGTTATATTTATAAATCTATTAGTCATTATATGTCATAATTCTAACTGTTTCTTTTAAAATCTTTACTTTAAACGTGATAATTTCTAGTTACGTCAATTACTACGTTTACGCGAGCGTTACTTTTATAGTAACTTACGATAATTCACTCGAGTGAATTATCGTACCCCCATATTCGGCTAATTGTTACAAAAGTAGTCGCCTTATAATTTTTATTGGTGCAACAAAATTAATTATACTATTTAATTTAAAAAATTGTTTTAGTATAAGCATGCGGGGCTATTAAAAAATTCTTTTGTGGCTTATATTCCATCCTTTTGTGCGGCTTACATTTGTGTTACATGTAAAAGAATTACTAAAAAGAAACGTACTAACTAGCCTCGGTCTTCCCTATTACTTACAATCATGATATTTCCAAACAGAATAGTTTTTCTGACAAATTATGAAATATTTATTATAAAGCTTGTACAAGTTGGAAAATTATCGGAATATTTCTGAACCTTACGCACGTTACTCCACTTTAACAAGCTCCTTGACGATCGATAACCTAAAGCTTTAGTTTCATTACTTTCCATATAAATTCGATTAATCGTCTCTACGCGATGGGTCGGGACTAATTTACGGTTTATTCTCTCTCACTGTGTCGCTAAACTTTCCGCAAAGTTTACAGTCAATAAACGTAGGCTCCTTACCTCGACGGGATTAACCATCGTCTTCCTTTCGTTTAATACCTCCGATTATATCATAGCGATAATAATACATTGGAGTCGTTAAAGTTTTAATTGTTGTTTATTCGCGATATCGTGCAGAGATAAGGATTATAATAACTTATTTCAATTACAATAAGGAATCAAGGTGACGCAAAATCACGGATTATATACCCGAAAGCCCGTTTCATTGTCTTGCACGCTAAACGAAAGGGTTCAATTATAGATTTTCAATGCGTAGATTTTCAATACTTTGAATAATTTTGTTACACATATAAAAAATGTATATCAATTATATTTCATCGGTAAGAATATTGATTATGTAATAGATCAAATGTTTGAACATTATCTAAATTAAATTTTTTATTTAAAATAAAACACTTTTATGTACAGGCACACAATTATCTACATGCCGATGACCACGAAAGACTCGACTATTTATTCTTCTAAATACATTCAACTAAAATCATTTAATCATTTTTACTGAATTTTATAAAAGTATCAACATTAAAGACTTTTTCCGAATTTAGCAAATTTAATACATAATTAAATACATCAGGATGGTGCAAGTTTAAATTTAAACCTGCCATTGAAATCACAAGATTCTCAATAATAAGATCCGCTGGTGTCGGGATCCTTTGTACCTGACCCTTTCTACCTGAAACATCTGCTCTGGCAGGTATCCCAAGCGAAAAGGGTTGGTTAAGCCTTTGACAGAGATAACACTGTAGAAGATAAAATATACTTACTAGACAAGTGACGGGGGCGAGGACGACCCAGCAGAGCCACCAATATCCATGAAGAAAACGGCCGAATTTAATTTTCATCTCGGCGATATTAGCCAGAAATCTGTTACATCCGTACAGCCAGGAGGGCACAATGAGTTCGGCGAAGCCGATCAATAGGATAGCCCAGGAGGCGGTATGCCAGTCCATCAGCTTGAATAGGTAGATACCGCCGTCGAATACCATTGGAATCGCCAGGAGCCAGCAGGTAGCGCATATAGCCAGCACCACGAAACTCTCGTATTTTCGCAAATCCGGACGCCTGTCCAGTATGGCGGTGTTTATCGCTTGCACGCCTGCGAACTATATCGTAAAAAGTAACGACCGCGGCCGCGCATTTTCCTCCTTTCCTCGATTCCCCTCCCCGCGCGCCCGCATTTCCTCTCTTCCTTTCCTTTACTTTCTGTTTCCAGATCTCCTCTCTCTTTTTTTCATTTACTCTTGTTTTTCGTAGCGATATAAGTACCGAGTTCTCAATCCGAAGAACGTCTAAATTTAGGACGCAAAAACGTGGAAGAAACGAAAACCGCGAGCCCGCTTTCGATCATCATTTGCATCATAACGAATGTACACGCTCGATTGTATTCGCATCTGGCAATACTCACGGTGACATTTTTTACACGGTTTCTCGCTCGCTCGTGGCCGCGTTTCGGTTATCATCGGCGAAAACGCGCTGGAAAACGGCGCGCGGGAGAAGAGAACAGGGGCTGACGCCGCGCGTCACGAGAAGGCGAAGAAAGTGTAGATTTCACTCTGAGACGGCGAAACCATAATTCCTTCCGTGATATACGAGCTTCGAGGTGAAAAGATGGGAGTCTCGCGATGCAAAAGCAACGCGAAACGATCGCCGTCCGGCTACTCCGCCGGGATGAGGCGCATCCTTCTCTCAAGATGCCTGCGGCATCTTTTGACAAATACACCGGCCGTTTTTCAGGCGCCGTTCTGAATGGCGCCTTCTTAGCGCCGGAACGGATGTGAAATCTTTGTGAAATAACCATGTCGATGAGCGATGTCGAACGCTGGTACACCGTGACCGTATATCTCCCGCGAATCTGCTTTGCAACTTTTTAACGAAGGCGTACGTAATAACTACGAAGATCTATTCTATCCGTGCAATTGCACTGCGCTGAGAACGGTTTATCGCGTGTCTAAAGCACTTTATGATATATTATAGGTCGAAATGGCCGACATTCGACTAGCTGGCGATTGATTGCGAAAGTTAGGGTTAACATTTATAACGCCGCGCTTAAGAGCATGGAAATTTCTATCTGTACCTACCTTATAGAGATAAAGAATCGTATCTTCATTATATAGAAATTTAGAGAAAACTGGATTTAAAGTTTGTTATTTCTATGAAACTTTTCTCAACACATTTTCTAAATAATCTTAAAAGGCTCCTGATTAAAATTCTAATACGAAGAATAGGGCATAGAGCCGTAAAACAAGATGTTCGTGTTAAATTATTTTTAATAAACAATCCATATTTTCCAACCATAGGAATCATTTTCTAAACATTGTATCTTATATAGGAACGGAGTGAACGCGAACGATTACTATTGTAGTATAAGGTACATTATAGAGTAGTGATATTTTCCCACTTCTCGCACCCAGCGATAGTTCGATATACGCTCAGTGGTACGAGTACGAGAGTGAAGTGGGAGAATATCACTATTATACTCTAATATACTATAATAGTAATCGTTCGCATTACCCCGTGTTCGCAATTAGGTACCCCACTCTCCCCTAATAATGGACATAAGACCCTTTACCATTATACAACTTGAACTCCTGGAATATATTGGGAAAAGTAAATTTTGACACAAACTGGAGATAAGATTTTTTTACCTCTAAGATACAGATAATACGATTTTATAATTTTTTAGAGCGAAAAGATGAAACCCTTTTTCTCGGCGTCTCAAAACACCAGTATCTAATCCTCCTTGTTAGAGCGATGGAATGAAATAGGCTATTATGCTTTTGATCTCAAAGCCAAATGCTTTAGCATAAAATTGTATTGTATTTTATTTTCTTCTCGGTATATTTGTTTGTAAACTTTTATGTTAATTAATTAATTGAAATAAAAATTCCGAATTATATCGCGAGAAATTCGAGCCGCGTGATCATTGTATACATGTCGCACGCATTATTTTGTTCCACTGCTTTTGTCTTTACTATTCTAAATATAACCAGAGAGTCGCGCGAAGTGCAAGGTGGCGAGAGTTCGACCAGCTTGCAAATATACAACTCATCGTTAGGACAAATGCAGTTAGCGCGGCAATGTTTCTCGTAATGCGAAGGAAAATTGAAATTCACATCTCTCGCTCTCTTCCTTCTCCTCCTTCGCTCTGCTTCCCTTATTTCAGCCGAGCTCATCGCATTAATAAGTTTTTTTTTTCATCACTGTAAGTGACGAAGAGCGGAAGCGGTTTTTGCGCTTGCATGAAAGTGGAGATAAAATCTTTTTATAGTCTCCTTAAATGTTTGTGCGATAATATGTATGTTTCGCTTGCGTGTGCCTTACCTGACTACCGAGGCCGAGTATGAAGAGCATAAAGAAGAACAGAATGGCCCAGAGATTCGACCACGGCATTTGTACCACCGCCTCTGGGTAAGCGACAAAAGCCAGTCCCTCCGCGCTCTGGATCACACTGCCGATCGGCACTTTCATCTGCTTGGCCAGAAATCCAACTACCGAAAATACCACCAAACCAGCGAAAATAGATGTGAATAGGTTGGTGAATGTGACGATGATAGCGTCTCTGAGAACAAAAGGATAAAATTCAAATATCACCACATGATTGACGAGTACGCATATCGTATTACTGATGCCATTACTAGAATAAATTTCAGACATGAAATTTCTTTTTACATAGAAGATTTGTATATGCGAGAAAAATGCTTTTATTTCTGTTCTCTCTAACATATAAGCGAAAGGCTCTCGTAATCCATGACTATATCGAATCCTTTCCCGTTTTTCTAATCTTCAAGGAAATCCCAAAATATATTTTTCATTTTTTCTTATACCTGCAGAAGATATACTCTCTAAAGAGTTTCTCTCTTTCTGTTTATAGGTATCTTTATAGATATAGAACATATGCTAGACACAGAACATGTGCTATTTGAGAATATTACGAGATATTTTTCAAAAGATAGGCAAGTAAAAAAATGTTACGATTACGATATTATATTTGTAAGTCATTCTTATTAGTCATTCTTATCAGTCGGATTATTATGCGTACTTAATTATTTAGAATGGTTATTTTTAGCGAAATCGTTATTATTATTATTATTATTATACGTTATACTCGAGCCAGTCTCGGAATTGCTCCAGCTGTCGCAACGGCACACCCGGCCACCGCCCGTCACCGAAACGACGTCGTCGAGTCCCGAGTTAAAATAAAATATGCAACGATAGCTGTGTCGTAAAGAGACTGAAACGTCGCCGAACGATGAACCAGATGATTAATAGGCACTTGAAGTGCTTAGTCAGTGTAGTTAATTAAATACAGGTCTTGCGATAAATTATTCGCGCGATTGAACGCGCGACGAATTTGTACTTCCATCCTATATGGGGTGGACGCGTATAAAATCAAACATTCTGCTTTTTAAGGACTGCTTTTTTCTTCCCGTTTTTCTCTTAAGGTATCCCTTAAGGTATTCGCAAACGACCTATAATATAGTTCTTTTTCTTTCTTTCGTCCGAAATGCACACGTTCCGTTTTAGTATAATCGCACCTGTGGCAATTGTTGCTAAAGTTGCTGTAACTCGCAAGAGTCACCAGGGATCCGCAGGCGATGCCGAGCGAATAGAAGACTTGAGAGGCTGCGTCTGCCCACACATTTGCGTCTTGTAGCTTCGAAAAATCGGGATATATATACCACAGCATGCCAGAATCGGCGCCTTCCAATGTAACACCTATAATACGAAATTATCTCCTTTAGATCTCGGCAGTTACCTGTCCTCGTAACTACTACTACTACACGTATTATCGCGCGCATAGTACTATAATGAGAATAATGATTTTTCTTTACAAATCTCTGTTGTCAAAGTGAGCGATACAATTTAAATATATCGGATACGTGATACAATTGTAATTAATTAGACACTTTTATCACTTCGTAAATTGCATCCATCTGCTTGGAGTAAAAATTTTGACCACACCCTAATTTTGATTATATTTTATTCTACTTTTAAAAGCAACGCAGATATTTCACGTGATTAATGTTATATAATAGAATTATCAATGTTATAAATATGAATACCCTAAATATATTTGTAATCATCGAAACAAATTATCAAGAATCTTTATCGTACTCGAGAGTCATTGATTCATAAAAGAAGTTTGATAAGATTTAAAAAAATTTATTAAATTTATCTAAAAAATTGCACTTTAGAGTACTCGGAAAAGGTTGTTATTAAAATTATTTATGTAACACGTGCATGGAAAGTGGCACGCTACGCGTGCGTGATAGACCATTTTCAACGCACTTGCAACATATAAAATAGGGTGTGCAAGTCGTGCGTGAAGATGAAAATTCAAGAATGCGGAGTTGACGCACGAGCCGAAGGCGAGTTACCCTTTCATCTTCCAGCACTTGTTGCACAAATAACTATTTCCCAACACCTCTACGTAAAGTTCGACTTTCCATGCCTGTAGAGAAGGGCCAATTTCACGCCAGGGCGGCATAGCGGGTGGAAAGTAATCACTTTTCTCTCTAGGGAAGAAAATTGATACTTTCCACCTGGCATAGCGGGCGGAAAGTATCAATTTTCTTCCCTATAAGGGAGAAAAGTAAGCCCTGGCATGAAATGGCCACTCTCGCCCCTTTCTAGGCATGGAAGTCGAATTTTCCGTTAAAGTGTTGTGAAAAATATCGTGCGCACCTCGGGTCGAAAGCTTTTTCAAACTCGTGTGATTTGCCGCCCGAGCCTTCGGCTAGGCTGCTACTTCAGGGATGTATCGTTTTCACGTTACAGTCACATGTTTAAAGGGACACGAAGGATACCACCAGTGGTTCCTTGGTGTCCTCATGTTTTTAAGGACATCTGAAACAAATTGTCTTATACTCCCGGCCTGTTGAAAATATTAATAATCTTCGTCAGTGCATTAAAAACGGGTTCAATGAATTACGCTTTCACCGAACACGCCAGGTGTTCGTGAAAGGGTCGCTAAGAAGACGGGCGGAGCAGTGTATTTTGGTCGAAAGCGGTTACTTTAATAAGCATTTGCTTTAAGATTTGTTTTATTTCACTTTTATTATCTGCTATTTTGTATTGTTAGAAATAAATGAAAATATAACGTTGCATTTTTAGACATACGTTTATATGAACTCTTTTTGCTTATTTTGGCGAGTAGAATACACCCCTAAAGTAGCGGCCCACGTTTATGTTACACGTTGTATACAAACTAATTGTAAGACATTGGCCGTGTGGGTGTGTGCGTGTATCTAATGGATTAAACCCAAAACACAAAATATATATTTACATTTAACAACGCCTTAACATTACAGTTATATAGGAGAGCCCGCTTTATTTCTGTTTCTTACCGCGTACTAGCAGAATTGTAAGAATGACGTAAGGGAAGAGCGCGGTGAAGTAGACGACTTTCCCGATGGTCTGGATACCGCGTACCAGGCATAAAAAGCACACTATCCAGGCTAGCGTGAGGCACCCGAACAGTTCCCACCGTATGCCGCCGAAGTTCTCCCATGTAGCTCCGCGCAGACCGAGAACGTAGTCACTGGACGCAATCGACAATTACACGCTTTGCAGGCGCGATCCTCACAACAATTTTTGTGCTCGCTCCTCAACGCTGAACAGCGGCGTAAGGCTCGTTACCGATCCTCCCGACACGATGCAGCGCTGATGGCAATGTACACCGTACCTGAAGTACTCCTCGGACGACAGTACTCGGTCGTAGAGTTCACCTAATGATTTGGTCTCGCCATTCGGGCCACCCCAACAGTGAGTAGTATTACCATCGTTGTAGCGAAAGCTGGAACAGACCCTGTGGATGGCCATGCAGGTCTTATTGTAAAATATCTGGGTTTTATTACTGTCCTGTTGACATTTCATATCCTGAAGATTGCTGTAACAATCTGTCGACATCAGCATTAAACACAGTTCAAAAACGAACGATCGTGATAGGATAAGTAATTTCTTGCTCCGTCAATATAACATCTTTTTATAAAAAATATAATTATTCGATTAGGCTACGTGTTCGAAAACTTCACTTGGGCGCACCCCAGTATCGCGCGTTCTGTCCTTGTTCAATTTTTAGTAAGTAACAAAGATAGAACAACACGCTGTGCATCCGAGTAAAGTTTTCGAACGCAGCATAGTATCCAAGTTATGTAGTATGTAGTAGGTGACGCCAATTTATATTACTTCGTATCGCTGGCGGATCCATTTATTTGGAAGAGAGAGTATCAATCCCAAATCCCCTCCTCCTTCCAAATAAAGGAAATCAAGTTTTGCTGGATCTGTTAAAAAAATCTAGGGAAAAAATACATTAAACGTTAAAGCAGGACCAGAAGTTTCACCGCGTTCTCATCGTCGATCCTGGATTAAAAACTAAGCGCGATACTAAAAGAGAAATATCAAACTAAATAATTTGGCAAAACCTTTCCCATTATCGACGTCAAGATCCGCTAGTGCTTCGTATGATAAAACAATTAAGTCCATTGATAAACCAATAAAGCACTTTTTGACTAGATTATTTTGTGTAAATCGTTCTTTGTGCAATCCTAAATAATGTAAATAACAATAAAAGGTAATAGCAGTGCCCAAGAACTTATGTCTCACGCTAGTAGACGTTTATTCACGGTAACAGTTAACTACTTCCTAAAGTTAAAGTTTCGTTAAATCTTTTGGTTGCTTAAGTACGACGACGATAAGTTAAATGTTTGTCAACGTGCTAGTCTATTTTTACTTACCATTCGTGTTGAAATCATTGTCGCAGTACGCCCAGGCGAGTTTTGACATGCAAGAAGCGAAAGTGTAGAATAAAGTCCACGCGACTATTACCATATAATATGTCATCACCAAGAAGATGACGACCAATGTGCAATAACCTAGGCCATGAAAAGCTGGCGCCATGCGGCTGAAAGCTTTTACTGGCCCCAATCCAGTATACTGCCCCATACAAAGCTCCAGGAAGAATATAGGCAGACCCATTGCGAACAGTATGATAATGAAGGGTATTAAAAAAGCACCTGTAACAATTAATTATAGTCATAGTTTCTTATAATAATTTGGAGATAATTTTCTATTCAAAGCGCATATACTTTTACACTTTTATCATTAATGTGCATCAAATTTAACATAAAATATGCTAAAAATTGGCCAAAATTAGCGGGATTAGATATGTATTACAATAGATTCGAATCTTTTATGAATCTTTTACTTTACTAGAAATTTTACGTTCTTTCGAATTAAAACGATTGTATAAAGCAACAATTATTTTAATATATTATTCTTTGATTACAAATACTTATTAGATTACCAATCGTTAATATTAATTATAATAAAAGTATAATTAAAAATAGAATATAAAATAAAAGAAATATATTATAGAATAAAAGTTACTTAAAAATCTTACACGTTTATACATTCTTTAAATTAATAACTTAGAGTTCGAGTATCACTTGTAAAAGATTCGATTCTGGGATCTAGAAACTACTAGAAAGTATGTACACATTTCGCGAATCCTGCAGATACTCTAAAGTCAGATATTCTAAAAGTCAAAACTAACTATATATAAGGATCAATAACTTCGTAAATACGTTGTATGAAATATTATTTCTTATGAATATTATTTGAATTTTAGGAAATAAAACTTGATTATTAGATTTGATGCAGATTTTCAAGTATACATGTCGAACTTAATCCCATCCTTATAGTCCCTTAGTCAAATTACAATACTTATTATAATTATAATAATTAATATTCTCTCTCTACTAAATAAAGAAAGTATAATTTTTCTACTAAAAGTAATCTAGCTATTACTTTCGTTTTATCGTTATTATTATATAAAGATTTTTTGTGGTTTAAAGGATGATATAGGAGGTTTATAAGAAATAATCGTTTTGTTAAGTTTTGCAGATTATTATAGTATAACTGTTTAAGAACAGAATGCCGTTGATTTGATTAAAATCACAAAATTGACGAAATTAGAACTGAAAATTCGAAACGGCGCGGCGCAAGAAATCGATTTCTTCGCAGGTGGACGGCGCGCCAACAAACGGTACCTGCGGATGGCTATTGTTATAGTACCTAAAGGATCTTTCTTTAGAAATGTCATGTAGGTTACAATAGGGTATTTCAAAAGTCTTTTCAAATTTGATTGTATACTGTTACATTTGAAAAATGCAGCCTTACGCCTTACGCTATTGCGTAAAAACATAATGTTCAAACTTTAAACGCAATTGCCCTGCTTATACTCGAAAACCAAGATAGATATATTGATTTGAGCTTTACAAGAGTTATCGTATACGTATCTTTACTGACTGAATCCACAATGGAGTTTATAGAAATTATTTTGTTTCTGTTATTGTTATAAATAACGTCAATTTTTACGCGAAAATTAGAGTTCTACGCTTATATGTTGTTACTATTTTGTCATAATATTTTTCTAATAATCTATTTTAGATTGCTAAATCTAATAGAGCAAAGTATCCTGAGGAAAACTATACCAGAAAATAGCAGATTGCTTCCTTAGAAATTACGGTATCCTGGCAAAACGCAAGGCATTCGAAATTTTCAGGCCTATCTTTAATGACAGAAAATTCCTTTTAATAAGTTTTGTATGTATTACAAATTAATTTTCTACATTTTAAATGTAGTAGTAAACACACAGAGAACACACACTGTGTCCATTTACTCCTTTCCCTGAAATAAATTTGTAAATTTTAGCTTCAATTTGATCTTCACTTTATATAAACCTCCTATCTCTTCTTAATATTATTACGTTTTGAACTTATCTATATCTTAACAAATTCTTCATATTATTTCTTCTACAATCAACTGCTTGAAAACTTCTTTCTTGCGAGGATTGAGTATCAAAGTGATATCTACTACATCACTAGTTTAAAGAGTTTGATAACTAAAATCTAATTTATTAATTAAAAAGTACTCATTCTGAATCACTTTTGTAGCTCCAAAAAATCTCTTCTCACATCCTTATTTATTGCGACTATTTTTTTTAAATCCCCAGCGCGCAATCTTAAACTTCACGTATTAGTTTCTCAAAGTTTGTATCCATAATTTTTCGACGCCCCGTATAGGAACGAAGATACCGTGCACCGTGCACGTCGCAGTATAATATACAGAGCGTTCCAAGTTTTAACAAACTGTAACTAAACTGTACCAGCGTATTTTACAAGCAAAGGCAAGAAAACTATTCAGATAAATATAAATGTTCAGAAACCTTATTCAACATAGCTCAAACATAAACGGATTAGAGAGATGGAAATATTGTCGACCTATTCTATTCTGAATCTCAATTATAAATTTTTAATGAAGCACTTATGAGTAGAGACCGGATCGTGGTACCGTTTTCTCCACTCCAAGTGTGTGCTATAGCGCCGTGAGAAGCAGTACCCTCCACGCCGCGCTTGTCTAACGGAGTAATGTAGCAAAAGGGGTACCGTCGCGTATATAAATATAAACATTTGTGTACTCTATGCGACGGTGCCCCTTTGCTCTCATGGCGCTGGGTGGGGAAAACGGCACCGCGATAGTTATGTAACATTTTCTTTTACCTTTACCTTTACTCATTTTAACGTGCTCGCGCGCAATTTTGTCGTGACCTGGGACACTCTGTACAATTCGACGGTCACATCTGAGAAGCACGTATGTATTTCCCATATATACCATGGGACAGATATACACGTGGACCACGGTTACACGCGCGATACGTACCACCGCCATTGCGATATATTAAGAGAGGGAAACGCCAAACATTGCCGATGCCAACGGCATACCCAATGCAGGATAGAACAAATTCGATCTGGTTGGCCCAGGCGCCTCGCTTCGGCTCGTCCGGGCACTCCACCAAAACGCCGCCAACTCCCAGAGAAACCCTCTTCACCTGCCAATAACACATGAGGAGCACATTATATTTGCATCATATAAATTATCGCCAAGTCGACGATGGAAAGATCTGACACGCGGACACGCGAGCGGCCGAAAAGAATAGCGGAAAAGAAAAGCGGACCTCAACCACAACATTGATTCGGCTTTCAACATCAATTTGGCCTTTAACATTTGCGCAACGCGATTGGATGCACTCGAATCGGCTCAAATGCACCTCTCGAGTTTAACAGCTAAAATATTTAATCTAACCACGGAGGATTAAAAATTAGGTTACATATATAGCAAAGAGGTTTATTAATTTCTTAAAAATTAATTCTAATTTTATTAATTTGTTTATAGAAAGTACAATAAAGTATCGTTTTAGATTAAGATGAAAAGATTTGTGATAAGATTAAGATCGTATGTTTCTATCTTCACTGTCAAGCTTCCGCACCTTGTGTACTAGTGAGAAAGATAAGCATTTAACATTTCTTTGTCTATAAAGAAATTTCTATAAATGTTTATTTTAATCTTTCGATAAATATGCGAAACTCTTAAGAATAGTTTTACGAAAAGTACAAAAATAATAGAAATGGAAATATATATACTTATATCTAAATTTGGTTTGGATATGGATATTTTAAAGGATCAAATTTAGATACGCTTCCAAATCATTTACAACATGGTAATTGCGGTAATTTCGACGAATATAGAAACATATATTTATATATAGACAACTAGCATATGCGTCTTGGAAAGTATTTATAGCTTTCCAGGTGATAAGAAGCGAGGCCAAGTACTGACCTGTTTCTCTCTTCTGTATTACGAAATCGATGCAATAATTAATCACAGCATATCGCTGATTAAGACGTGTTTGTATAGGAAAGTGACTAACCTGGGGCGTTTTCCTGGATTCTGCCATAATGTAGTATCCGATTCGACCGATCCTTGATTCCTCCTCAAGACCGCGTTGACGTCTGACGTCTGATCTATAGGCGTCGACGCGATCAGACGGCTATAGTAATATATAACGGCGACAAGATAATCCGAATTATCGAAGTGATTATATCGAAAGATAATTTCCGGATCCACTCAATCGGCCCTCACGCTGAACAAATAAGTTTGATCTTCTCGATTGGTGCGCGCAACGTTCAATGTTTTTTTTTGTTAAAATCCGTACTATGAAATATCGCACTTGTCGCGGAAAATCTGATAAGACAATAATATCGCCAGATTTACAGATAACGAAGTGCATTTCTGAGAATGCGAATTCATCTCACAATCAGACACCTTCGCTGAACTGAAAGATCGAGTGTGTACGACATTTCTTTAATAATTGTTACCTTAGAAATCCTATAAAACTCTTAGAAAAGAAGAAGAAATGTTTTTTTATTTTATTTTAAAATTAATTTACCCAGTTTTAATATACAATAACTTAAGAATTCTAATAACAGTTAAGAATTCTATATAACGTATTCTTGTTGCATTCGTAAGCTAAAGAGCTTCGGGAAAGCCCACTACAGAATCGTGTTATCAGAGGTGAGATCAACTTTCGTAAATATTCGAACAGAATTTACAGCCATCTGCAACGTTATCTATATAAAGATAAGACTGTAAGAAATCTCCAAGAAAGTCGTCTACTTTCTCTACTTTTTCTTTCTTTTACTATCTTAGTGACGTATAGACAGAGAATGCTTATAAGAACCGCAGATTTGTCGACTAATTAGAAATAAATTCTTCGTCAACTCACGGAAGACCATGGAATACAAAAACCGTAGTTAAATGACAATTTCCTTTTTAGATCGTAAAACGGAAAAATGCATTTGGTCAAAATGGTCAAAATAATTAAAATATTAATTTAAAATAATTTTTTTTTTTTTTAGAAAAAGAGATTTTTTGTACATTTTGAGTTATGTAAAATAATTTTTAGATATGTCCAAATGTCTAAAAAAAGAAGTTGAACATGTAATCTTTTGCGGTCTGAACAGATAGAAGCGACTGATCTACAAGCTCGAAAAAATTTATTTTAAATTTTTATTTAATTTGTTATCTGCTGATGGAACACTCCTTGTCAAATAGAATAAAGAAACTCAATGGATAAAGACAGATTGAAAACTGGATTTAATTTTCTTACAGCACATGTGACTGTCACTTGTACAAACGTGGACCTACTAAGCAAAAGGATTACCGATTATGCGGAGAAAGCAAGAACAACTCATATTTTATGCCGCTGTTCCGTATTTGTTTGCGAAAGATACAGATCCTTAATTCTGATATGTTTCATAAACCAAAGGATCTAAAAAAAAGAGGGTGAGCAGTTTCAGCAGCATAACCCTACTCATAACTTTTTAGATCTTGGCAGCTTCAGGGACACCTTAGCCCCATTCACTATTGCTATTACTACTACTACTACTACTACTACTACTACTGTTATCTAATAAAATTCTCTATTTGTATCCTCAATTTGAAATAAACAGAAAAAAAAGAATAAATAATTGCATAAGACATAAGACTGTAACGCCACATCAAAATCTTTGAAGTGCTTTCCCGTAAAATCATATTTTTTGGCCTTTACATACCTTTTTCTTGAAAAAAAGGTACCATACCAATTTTTATATCATTTTTAGATATCTTACAAAATAAATAGTTTATAATTTAATTGTTTAGTTTTAAACAATTACAATTTTGTTACAAATTGTGAACATTAATGATTACAAGAGAGTGACATTTCGAACCTAATTAAAATTCATAAAAAGCTTATTTAGACAAAATATAACTAGTTAGTTAAAATATAACCAACTGTATGAAAAAAAGAATTAAAAACAATTCTCTATGTTAGTTTAGTGATTAGAAAAGGGAACATAATAGATAGGTAGTTTTGTCATATGATTTCGCAATTACTACTCACTCTTGTTTATTCCTTAATTTTCCTATATTTTTGCAACGGCTACGGAATGTAAAAGAGATTCCTCATGCTACAATGTAACAAATCTAATATATTTGTCTTCGGCCACTATTGATTTCCCAGCTTATACGTTGCGGACCGCGATAAAATTCAGAAATGAAAGGAGCGACCGCGGGCGAAAAAAAGGGCGTGCCACTTTATCGTGGAAATGTCGACGACGGGGGAAAAAACTGTTTTATTCGGGAAAGGACCGGGGAAAGAAATGATCTCGCTATCGCCCAATCTCGTATGCTGGAGCATCGTGATAAAGGGAGAACGATTCTCGAATGGGAAAAGCGAACAAATCTGCTCCCACGGAGTGCCCGGGATAAAAGAGACGATTTGCAAACTTGCTCTCGGAGTGACACATACGGAAGCTCCGATTCCGTTCGGAAGGCAAACGCAAGCACGAAGTTATCGTTTATGAAGATCCTACCCGACAGAGAGAGAGCCGCGACAAACTTTATGAATTATGGAACAATCCCGCGACGGAAAAATAATAGGCGTCGCGTCGTTTCGTTTCGATTCGATTCGACTCGATTCTCGCGCTTTATGCGTCAGCTAAGCGTTTCTAATCTGGATCCTATTTCCGAGGTCTTATATTTCCGATTCCAAATTCGTACCACGTGAAAGATTCGTGGCGAGAGAACCTCCTGGACCTCATTGTTGCGACATAATACGCGCGACTTGCACTTTTACGAAGCAACAAAAAACTGGACTTGCATCTCGTGTTGACCTTACGCAAGTTGGATCTAGTGTGGCTCTCGTAATTCTATTTATTTACAATGCAAATAGCCGAAAATAGAAAGTGACGTGGTACAGCACGTAGGTACGTACTACCGTTTCGTCGGGAAATTGCGCGTTATTGCAAGGCAATTTCTCCGACTTGGTCAATTCGACAGTTTATCTTTGGTCGTTTTATTGCATTTGCCCGGGCGCGGGTGGCACGCTAATGCAAACGTTTTTCTCTAAAGTTCTGCCCCACCTGTCCGCATTCGCCCTATCCTTCATTCCCTTTTATCCCTCTCGCCCTCTGCCCCCTCCCTTTTGCAACCAGCGGGGGCGACCAACTATGCTGAGCAGATGCGCGATCGATGTTACCAATGGGCCGACCGCTAAATCGTAGCGTGTGTACCCGGTTACTCGAAGTCACGGCGCACTAACACTACGGATAAAATTAACAGAAGCGACCGCGTCGAAAAGGGTACTATCGGCAAACTTGCTAAGCTTGCGTCAGGGTCAATATAGTCATCCTAGGCTCTTCCCCGCAGAATGTACACCCTTGCGCATGTGTATCCCTTTAAGCTTCCAGATTTTCGACGTCTGGACTCGTTTAGTTATGCCGCGCACATGAATCCTAAGTGCATCTCTACCGATTGCGAATCCTATGTGCTTCTCCTTTTTCTTCTTTTCTCTGTGGATATCCGCGAGTCTCTGAATGGGACCCGGTGTCATGGTTTTAGACTTCCATTTCCTAATATTTCCATTATACATTGTGTCGGATCCTTTTACAACAAACAGACGAGTTTATTATTTAAATATATATATATATATATATGAGATAATACACAAGGTGGCTGATAATAAGTGTAATATCCGTAGGGTGGGCAGAATGGATTAAACTGAATAGAAAAGTCCGTTTTGCGATTGTAACAATAAGTAATGAGTTATTAATTAATAAAGATCTGCGAATTAGTATGTGCTCGCGCGATTCGGCGAGGAGAGACAGCTCAGCGTTTACGTTGATACGCGCGCGGCGATGGTATTAGAAGTGTAAATAACATGGCTATACATGAAGGAAATTCATACATAACCGTTGTTGTTTATTATTAAAGCGTTCCTCCTAATGCTATTATTTACACATTTTATTGCTGGAGATGCTCAAAGTGCTTACTTTGCACCTGATTATATCTGTATAATAAATTCCTTATCCTAAATCTCTTTTAACATATCCCTAAAAAAAGAAACCAAGGGGACATCAGATGATGAAAAACTATTGCTGGTGAGACGCAACAAATGGGGCGTGGAGTTTTCTTTTCCTCTCAAATGTGGCTGTTTGTGTTGCTGAAGGAACAGCAGTCAAGAGGCATTTTGAGGACCTCCTATAAAAATGTGTAAATAAAATTTAAGAAAAACAAGAAGAAATACAAAAATAAAATTAAAGAACGTGTGGACTAATATTGTGACATGTCATGCTGTCGTGCGACCGATTTCCTATGTTACAGGCGCGGCTATGTGAACAAGGATGCGTAACCCCTCAAGAACGCGTCCAAAGATACGGGTTAATATAAGCGATTCTTTTGATAAAACCTGCCACACTCTAAAATTTGTTTCACGGAGTACTAAAACATCCTATACATATATAATACGAAATATTACATATTCGGGTCTCTGAAACGTCCTATACATATATACATACAGTATACACACACGTATAACACAGGGAATGGATTCCATAATATGTGAATCCGTATTATACAGGTCGTATTATACAAATTCTGTATTATATAAATATAAATTATTATATATAATTATAATCCGCGAGACGTATTTTTAATGTAACGACGTGAATGCAACGCGTCTTCGATCTAGGTATGTGCAACTATATACGTGCAAATGGACCATCAACTATCGAAAACACAAGTGGACGGAGAGTGGGGCATTTCCGGTGATCGTTGATAGCGTCGAGCACGACCGGGAACGATAATATCGCTCGCGCCAGCGCCCCGGTCTAGGAGGAAGGTGAAGTAACCGGTCAAGTCACCTTCCGATAGTTAAGCGATAGCGCAAATACTCCCTCGACTGTTAAAACGACGCCACGATCAATAATTAAAGACCACCGATAGCATCAATGTGTTACACCGTTGCTATCGGTGTTTCCACCGTAAAAGGCAGATCTTATTGCGAATATGTCGCGCATCCGGCGCGGGCGTACCCGACGTATCCAGGACGACGCGACGCATCCGGATTTCGGAGAACTGTATCGCGGAGGCACTATAGCTGGAAACGTTGATGGGGAAAAGTAAATAATAAAAACGTTCGTGATTTTTTTACTCCGACCGGAAGAGTTTCCAAACGTTGTTGTTACAGTGCAACAACCGACCCCGGCAATTTCGCGATGTAATCAACTGACACCGATAAGTTACTATTATTATAGTTTTTTTTTTTTTTTACAAATTTTGCTATTATACTTTTCCAACTTGTGTAACAAGTGTATAAAAAGAAAAAAAAAGAAAGTCTGGACACATTTAATTATTGATCTTTGCAATATCGTCGACGCCACGTCGTCATTTGGGTCTTCTTAACTGTGTCGTTATGCGACGAATACGATTATACGACGGGATGGCACAGCAACATCTGGAATACGGCGTTCTTGATACTATAAATACGAAATCATGCTCAAATCGAGAGGTACTCTTCTGGTGGTCGCCGGCCGTTCAGTTGTGAAAACTTAAAATTCGCCGATTTTACTCCGCCGTTTTATCCCTTGGTCTATCGACCAAAGTTTAGGTTTATTACGCATCTACATCTGTTTACATCGATCTTTTACGCAAAAGTAGAAATTAGTGATTTTATACTTTATAAAATTTCTGCTACTTGTTGAGGTGTTTAATATACATCCCAAGTAGCAGAGTGACGCCAAATGGCGTGTTAATAACGTCTTAATGACGTCTCAAACGTCAATAATACGCCATTACAGCTGTGTCCAGATAATTCGGGAACCCGCGTTAATATATACGGGTACCCGCATCAATATGGGTATTCGAATTATCCAGGTACCCGTGGAACCGCGGTCTAGATCCTTTATTATATACACTTTAAAATGTATTATGTCAAAATTATTTATCATCCAAACACTACACACTTACTAATACTAACCCAACTAAACGTAACACGAACGTGACACTTACGAAGATTCAAGATGACGACGAAATGGTCCAAAATATTCCATTCGTCAAACCTGGCCACATACGGAACATTTTTCATGACCACTTTTGATTTAGGTAGATACCTCTCCTTACTCGTACTTCATGAAATACCTCGATTTTTTCGCGATTATTTGACGTAAAAAAGCGACTGGAGGAGAAAAATAAAAGAATAGTCTTTTTTGTTCTGTGTGTGAGGGACAGAACTATTCAAGACAAGTAAAAGTTTTCAATTTGTAACCGTAAATAATCGGATATTTTCATGTTGATTTAGAGTATGAAATTTTGGGGATTGTATCGTCGCGGACTAACTACCTTAAGTTTTACTAAATCAAAGCGTTTTCTTTTGTTGTTATAAAAAGTAAATAATTATTTTTGTTTGTTATTTATAGTGCATGTAATAATTAAAAATATAAAAGTGAATAGCAACTGCATTCTTCTTTACTTTCTAAAGATTTTTCGAAGTTAAGTCCATTACCTGTTAATCACTTTTTATTTTAGTATTTCAGAGATGGGATAAGCTCCAAAACTAATTGCAAGAATGCTATGCAAAGAATGCGTTGCGAAAACAAAATTTATACTTAACAAAAAGTAAGACCATTAATCTATCGTGTATAAGATTATTGAAGCAAAGTCACTGGGGAAAGTGAATATCTTAGCCGGCAATTCATATTTTATGTTAAAATGAATGAAGAAAGAGATGAAATATTTCTTAAAAGATTTATTTCCTGTTTTTAGAATTAGCACTTTTGTATATGCAAAAGACGGAGACGACTGATTTATGACATGTATATGCTTCCAACGAAAAAAACGAAGGCTTACGTCCCTGCCTATTTTCTTCTTAAAGAATTCGGTAGCTGTAGCATGTGACAGACCATAAAGTTCTATTAAATCATAAAAGAAAGTGCGAAGGTAAAAAAGATTGTATCGTTATCTCTAAAAGCAATAGAAATCTTTTGTACCTGTAATTTTTTACCTTTTACTTTTTTTACCTTTAGCTCTCAAAAATAGCTCGTTTTATTTACTTTTAATTTTACATCCTGCGCGCGTATACATATTATAAATTAATAAAACACAACGATATAGAGTTTATAATGTTTATTTGTTACAATATGTGTATTATTGTAAGTCACATAGCGTCACAATGATCGCAGCGGTTACACACGAATTGTAAATGGCGTGTCGTAATTTTCCACCGAAGTTGCTCTAATCTCTCAAGCAATATGCTCTCAGACATTCAATTGGAACTTAATATCGCAATTCCTGGAATAATTAAAAATTAAAAGTTTTTTATATTTTTGGAACATTCCGGAGGCAGCGATAACAGAATCTAATCTATGGACTGAAGTATATAGAAAAGTCTGATTAGATAAAATGTCCGTAGCATAATTATTTGCTCAAATGTAAAATAAACAATTAAATAACTTTATAACACAGTTTTTCCGTCAATTGTGTATGTATTATTTCAACTTATCAGCACGTTATCAGTAAAATAAATTTTAATTATAATAAACAGATATATATATGACAGACGTGTTACGAAATAACGCCAATAATCGACCCTGATTATACTTAGATTATTAATATAAAAAGCATAGATTCGTAAAGTTTATTCGACACAAGTAGAATACGTCAGAATAAATCTGTGAAAATTTATAACGAAAGAAAATGCGTGTATTTAATATAAATCTACATCAAACCCATTATTACAATCCCTATAATGCCATCTTGAGATTTATTTCGGTAACGTTTATGCACGCAACATAATTCAAGTAAATAACTTAAATGGATTAACGATGGTAAACAGTATCAGAATTACAAAATTACAACTTTATACAGAATTTTCGTTTAATAATCAGATATTTTGTTTTTGTTGACTCGCTTTCGTAACATAGGCGAGTGTTGAAAACACTTGGCCATAGGCGACATCTAACTTTAGGAATTGTTGTTCAAATATCTAGCTTTTCGTGGAATTTACAATTTGCCAGCGGCATCCCGTGGATTCCCGCTGCAGTTACAAACGACAGATGGTTAGCACAGACATCAACCTTATAGCATGGACTGCACGATCCCTACTTTACTCGTATACGAAATACGGTTCTATAAAATATGAGTGAGATAGAGCGCATTTGCAGCCAACCTCTGTCTCGTTTCGACCAGTATTATAGTGTTAAATAGAAAAAGATAGATATTGGCCTGCCGTCTTTCCTGTACATTGATATCTAGTATGATAAATGCAATGAAATGGCAGCTAAATGGCAACTTTCTAAATGTTGGCAAGGTTTTAAATATTTTGAAAGAAAGAATTTCAGTGGAAGTTTTATTTGCATTCGGAAAAGTATCCCACCAAACACAGATATAACTGCTATATAATATTATTACAATATTGATTATTGTAATAATAAAATATTAATATAATAATTAAAATATAAAAGTTTATTGTATTTTGTGAAAATTTCTTTATTAATTATTTTCTGTATTAAATTCGTCTATCTTTATTTATTAACATATACCTTGCATGATTTCTTTTATTATTATTATTATTATATACTTGTCTATTAAATGTTTGTTTATTAAAAATAATTCAACGCAAACATCCTGTTACGGCTTTCCTTACCCTATTCTTCATATTGAATATTATATATTATTTGAAGTAAAACAGGCAACTCACCGATATATTACAGTGATTAGTGTGTAACATTAGAAAGGCCACTTATATATATAATAATGGCGCGCAACTTTGATTTGAAGTCGCTTACCGCTTGCCAATGTTACCAACTAAAATATTCTCTATAAAATACTTTTAAATGTTACTGCACATCACGAAACTGTACATATGTTTAATTATTCTGAAAATAAATAATGCTTTTATTTTTGTTGTAAAATGGTGATATATTCTTGTATTCATAAATTTGATTATAAATGATAAGCAATGTTTAATTTTAGGTTAGTCGCAATTTTTATTTTATTTTTAATGTTTACTTGGTATGGTGATATATTCTTGTTCATAAGAAAGAAATTTGTGTTAAAACATAAATTATTTCTCTCTCTTTCAGACTATTATTAAACAACTGTTATTAAGTTATCGGACAAAATGTCAGATCATGGGATTTACTGTAAAAATAATACAAGTACTGAAATCAGTGCTTATGAAGAGATCGGAGGTTTCAATGATGATTCTGAAAGTGTTATTGAAGAAGAAAAAAGTGGTGGAAAAAATAAAGCAGAAACCGAAATTTATGAATCAGACAATACTTCTACTTGTTCTTCAATTAATAAAGAAAATACAAGCACAGACTGCAAATATAATATTGAAAAATCTCATCAAGACAATTTACAAAATTGTTAAAAGTTTAAAAAAAGAAAAATGAATAAAGCTAAAGAACTAGAACAAACTTTTTTGAATATGAGCAATAATATAAGGAATTATATAGAGACTTTAAATTCATAACAATGTACACCAGATGATGCATTCATAGAATTCATAAAAGTACAATTTAATAATATCCCAGAGCATGAAAAAAATATTAGAAGAAAAAATGATTATGGATGCTATGTCTACACCATTAAATATGTAACTTTTTATAAATTTGTATTATTTGTTTAATTTGTTTTCGAATCATACTAATTATTATTTCGTTGAGTAAAAATAGTCTTCTCTAGCTTGTATCTTTAAGACAAATGCATCAATTTGACGTCATTTTTTTTTAATCGATGCATCTTTTAAAGATCTACAAGCGAGATTATTCCAAATTAAAAAATGTAAATGTTATTTTTAAAAAACGTGTTTTTCTGAAGAAGCAAAAAAATTTGCTTTTTTTCAAATTAACGTAGTACTGACTAAAAAAAAGATACAAGGGGTTTCTTATACGTGATTCGAAAGGTCAAGAGTTGTACCTTAAGAAAAAATTAGCGTCATAACGATTGGTTCCAAAAAGTATATTTTTTTTGCAAAGTAAAGTTACATGA
>JASTWP010001758.1:0-60540 GCA_030770255.1 Temnothorax ravouxi | reverse complement strand
TTTTCAATAAAGTTGTAACAGTTAATGATTATGGGAATGTACAAAAACAGTTTGACATATTTATATTTAACGGCAAATCTATATCGTTGTTTAAAAGTAAACGACATGATATAAGTGTAAACACAGTTTCTTTATGAAATAAATTGTTTTTAAAAGGTTTTTTTTATAATATAAAGTTTTTACAATACTTTAAAAAATACTTATAAAACTTAATATATAAATATACTTATAAATTTAAGATACTCTAGAATCTTGAGAAATAACGTAGAAAATTCACACATATTATTAGTAAGTTTGTAATGTTAAACCATTAATAACAAAAAAGATGTTAGAAGAAATATAGAAGCCTAGAAAATGGTGTTTATATAAGGTACGAACATTTATATGTCTTTGGCATAAACTAGTAATGCAGGTGTTATTTTGGCATTCTCTTTAATAGATCTTTTTTTTGTCTAAGTCATTGTATTCGACCCATGTCCCCGCTCTTAGACAAATAACTGTGTAGTGTCCGGGAATTTTAATGTTTCGTGTTACCATTGGTTTCTTATGGGATACTACTCCAAGAGTACTTTACTCTTGAGGCTGTTAGGTATCGGGGGTAGTTTTTTATCAAACGGCTGGGGTACAAAATCTGAAACTTTATATTTTCGCGGTACAAATTATCCTAAATTGATTCTACGAGTAGTGATTGATTCTGCTGATAAGAAAGAGTACTCTACTCTTGAGACTGTTAGGGATCAGGTGTAATTTTTTATCAAACGGCTGGGGTACAAAATCTGAAACTTTATATTTTCGCGGTACTAATTATTTTTAAATCGATTCTACGAGTAGTGATTGATTCTGCTGATAAGAAAGAGTACTCTACTCTTGAGACTGTTAGGGATCGGGGGTAGTTTTTTATCAAACGGCTGGAGTACAAAATCTGAAACTTTATATTTTTGCAGTACAAATTATTCTGAATCGAGTCTACAACTACCGATTGATTCTGCTGATGAGAAAGAGTACTTTACTCTTGAGACTGTTGGGTATCGGGGGTTGTTTTTTATCAAACGGCTGGGGTACAAAATCCGAAACTTTATATTTACGTAGTACAAATTATCCTGAATAGAGTCTACAAGTAGCGATTGATTCTGCTGATTAGAAAGAGTACTTTACTCTTGAGACTAATAGGACTGAGTTCTATTAGGGGCTGTTTGAAGCAGAAGGGATGAATATATTAAGTTTATTTGTATGGTAAAAATTAGTACAAATTCAGTCCTTCAAATTTCTGTATTTAAAATCCTTTTTTTATTTTTTTTTCTTGTGGTCTTTCTAGCTTAATTCTAAGGTAGCAGCGTCACGATTTTCTCCGAAACGGCACGAGGTACAAAATTGTTACTAGTGGTACAAATTAGTACAAAAAAAGTACTAAATATTCCGATAGGTCCGGTTTGATTCTGCCCATTTGGTCCTGCTAGCTTAAAAGAGGTGTAAATATTTTATAGAATACATTATAAAGTAAAGAATACCATAAAATGCGTGTGTGTATTGCAGAATCTATCTGATAAATATAGAGATACATTCTTTTGAAATTCTAAAAGATGCAATCGAAGCGGCGCGCATGAATGTAACTTGTTTTCATCGCAGTAAAACGATTGTTCAGACATTCGCAGCAAAGAACTCGCATCTCTATAAAAACAGGTATTTCAGCGACAGGAGACAGTAATAACGATTACTGTCTTCTGTCAACTCGATAATTTTATCCATTTAATTTTGCTTTAGTCATTGTATGTGGAAAATAAAAATCACGATGTTTCTCTTTATTACGGCTTGACACTTGACATGTGTTGTTTACGGCATACTTTACAGGCTGACTTTAATGCGCGATTTCTATCAGTTCCCTCGCATTGTCGCGACTCGCGAGATTAGGATCGGGGTAGCGGGATAAACGCGCGAAAATATCCTTGGATTTGGTATTCGACGATCACCTTATTCGTGCGGCGAAACGCGAATTCTCGTGAGCATTGTCGCGACCCTCGCGACGAGAGTTCGATATTCCACTGTGCTTTGTTTGCGAACACGCGAGTACGAATAAACGCATGCTACGCGGCAATGATATACCGGGTGTCGACGAACAACCGCATTAACATCAATTTCGAGTATCGTTATCGTAATTGTGAATCACTAAATATTCTCTGTAATTAACGAAACTAAATGCTTTGAAAATGCCGTCATCTCATTACGTCTAACAATAAGTTAGAAAAGATAAAAACGGAGCTGTAACACTCATAATTTATCCGCGATTTTCTTGATTATTACCTGCGAAAATGTGTGAATTTAAAATCGTTCAAGATCGCAGAGACGATTATATCATTATGTATATTTTATTTGATTTCGGATATTTTTGACAAGAATATTATTGCTAATCTTTTTAAAGATAATATCGACATATGAGAAGCCACGAGCGAAAGTATAATAAATCAGCTTTTTCCGGTGACCTCGATATTTAGCATTAATAGTCGTCTCGGTGGATGCGTCTATATTTCAAAACAAATGGTGCATTTCAAGAACTGGCAAAGAGAAATCAAGCTATCTCCTTATTCGGCTCACATCAGTAACGGATTAAAAAAAGCATGTCCTCTTATCGAATAAAAATAAATGTTAAAGTAATATTTCTTTTAAACGACGCGCAATATGTGTGTGAAAAGCTCTTGCTCAATCTACACGCGAATGACATATTGTGAAAGAGATAAACGTTCACTATCAAGTGATTTAATGCAGGGATGTCAATATATAAATATTTTATTGTAGATTTTTTATTTGACAGATTTATCTTTAACGACAAAACGGAACACCGTATATATTCGCGCGTGCACATATACGCACGCGAAGAAAGTCCATCACGTTCACGTTGCGGGTGTCAGGGTATTATTGCTCAAACTCACGAATGCGTCAGGTCACAGTACATTGCGTGCTACAGTCGACTGCAAAAACAGCTTTTCAAAAGCAGAAACTTTAGATTTCACACTTACAAGTGTTATATTAAAAAGATTGATTTGCACGTAAAAATTAATATGACAAAATGCAATGTGACGCCTGAAATTAATTTGTATAACAAAAATAAAAATATCAACAAAAAATGCACAACAATAAAGTTAATCGTTCATAGTTTTCGGATGCTAAATGTGATCCCGTTTTATTAAATTGCTCTATTACGTCACAAATTTGAAAAAATTTGCTATTAAAGTTGCAAAAAGAGTTATTTTAGTGTATTTTAACATATTATAACTACGATAGGTGACGTGTTGAAGAAATTTTGTAATTAAACTTGATTATGTTGTTAAGACTTTCAAGGGAAACTTTATTCCCTTAAAAAGAATTTGTTGTGTCAATTATGGTTAAAAATATTTATACTATTTATAGTATAAAGATATAGAATTTATTGCGTCAAAGTTGCTATATTTACCATATTTAGACCATTAGCGTCTAACAAATATTTTTACTTATATTAATAATTATTAGATTAGTATCCGCAGCAACTTGAAAAACTCTTAAATGGTCTATGTATATAAGCCAACTTGACGCAATAGATCTTACATTAATTATAAGTTTTTTAATCATTAGGTATCGTATGGCAGAATATACTGAAATATAACCCTCTATTGCAATTTTAAATAAAATTTCTCAAAATTATGAGACAAGATTATGAGAGAAATTATTATTTAATGTTTCGCAAATTCAATATTACAGCGCTATGAGATGATATTTCATGTCCCTCATAAATCAGAAATATCGGTAGAAACATCGAGAGAATATAACATAGGAAAGAAGCGTAGCTAGCTCTAAGGTGACAGGAATTATCTAATCGCACGATTTTCCCCGCGTCTTACTTTCATTCGCAACTGGTTCTGCCACATCAACGTATACGTATACGGTACGCCGGCACTTAGCGAGTCGCGTTAGTGGTAATTATTAACATGTTCTAAGTGCAGCCATCGCGAACCACAATCCCCACAATTTCGATAAAATCGACAAGATGTCAAGCGCTTTTACGGTTCGAGAATACTCTGGAATTTTTAGAAATACGGTAAAGGAAACTAAAGTGTCATAAAAATCACACGCTTTTTCTAAATTACATCAAGTAGCAAGCAAGAATATTTTTGATCGCATCCATCACTTTTGTATTATAAAGTGTTGTTTTATATATTATACTAGATGCTTGGCCCGCGCTTCGCGCGGGCTCAGAATCCATTACTTCCAAAAAATTCTCGTCGTATATCGTCGTATTATATATTTTCGCATTATTAAGATTCAACATCGACCTCTATATCTAGGCTCAAACTTCTAAGCCGAACATATACTCATGAACGTCACCAAGTTTCAAGCTAATCGATTTCTCACATTCAAAAATTCAATCTCTTTTTTGAGTTTTTCTTGAACGGTCGCTGTACAAAAATGCGAGCGAGCAATCTCAAAATTTCCTAAAAAGTTAGAGCAACCACGGACATTTTTAAAAAAATTTGGTTAATTAATCTATAATTCTTTAAAATTTCTGTTAAAAAAAACAGTCAAGTTTACTGAAATTTCTATAATTCAAAAACTAATTAACCAAATTTTAACGAATTATATATAAAATAGGGGTAGAAAAAACTGAAAAATATAATAAAATTAAAAATAGATCGATAATAATCGATTATAATTTTTCGTTATCGAATTTTAATTTTTTGCGATTCGGTCAATTAATTCCAGAAAAATTGGAAAAATTTCTAATACCGGCTTCCAAAAAAATCGGTAACGAAAAATTATACACTTTATATAGCACTCCCCGGGAAATACAACTCCTACTTTATGTACAATTCTTCGAGATTCGGTCATTTAAAACCGGTTTCCAAAAAAATCGGTAACAAAAAATTATACACTTTATAGCACTCCCCGAAAAATTCTACCCCTATTTGATCTATAATTTTTTAAGATTTGATTAATTATTTCCCAAAAATTTGAAAAAGTTAGAAAAAACCGGTTTCCAGAAAATCGGTAACAAAAAACTATACACATCATGGCACTTCCCGGGAAATTCTACCCCTATTTCATATACTTTTAGTAAAGATTCGATCCGCTAACGAATGAGTAGTTCGCGAACAGACGGACAGACAGACAAACAGTAGCATTTTATATAATAGTATATGTTTTATATATTAGTAATTGTAATAATTAGGATAGGCATAGACTTTTTATAAGATATGTACAATGAGACAACTTCAACACTGAATTTCCACAAGAATAAATTAATTTCTTTTTCACAAAAATACAATAAATTAATTTCTTTTTAAAAAAATTTTATTCAACAGAGCTTTATCTCTCCAACTTACCCTAAAGTATTTTCAGACCGTTTCGCGTTTATCGAAATATTCAACGTGATCAAAAATCCCGCGAGCGCAAAATTTACCATTCATTCCTTTCCTTTTCTCGAATATCAA
This sequence comes from Temnothorax ravouxi, assembly GCA_030770255.1. Classification (NCBI taxonomy): domain Eukaryota; kingdom Metazoa; phylum Arthropoda; class Insecta; order Hymenoptera; family Formicidae; genus Temnothorax; species Temnothorax ravouxi. Next base: position 55,084 of record JASTWP010001758.1, on the reverse strand, counting down.
AACGCCTGCGGTAAATAAATCCTGGACGGGCTTACCTTTCGACGTTCTTTCCGTTACGGTAAGGTAACCTGACCGAAAAATGTCCACGTTGCTCGCACGATTCACCCCGACGCGCGACGGTTACATCCTTTTCAAAATACACGGAAATGGGCGTGGATATGAAGCACATTCAGCAGATCAAAAACTTGATTTTTTTAATAGCCGACGCTGCATTAATGCATGATCTTTTATACGCGACGGTTAGAAGCTCCGGTTTCTTGCCCTTGATGTTCTCAACCTTCCGATATTAGCATAACGACATTCATTTTTTTTTACTCGCTCATAGTTAAGATGTGCATTATTTAGACTCTAAATATCTAAGACCTTCAAATACGATTTATCGAGAAACATTTATCTAAATTATAAAAAAATAGGCATAGTTGTAAAAAGAATTAAAAGATTTTTGAAACAATGTGTTACTTAAAACACTGTAGAAAGTTCAAGGGCCAATAAACGAGCAATCGAGAGATGTTAAATTCGAAAACAAAAGTATAGTTTGATAACTTTTAAATATACATAATGGTGGATTGTTTCAAACTCCACAGTCTTCTTCAACCATTAAATACTAAATATAACAAATTAAAATAGTTAAAACAAAGAACATATATATAGTAAAGAGAATAAAAAGATAAGAAATACTTGATTCCTATTGCCATTCAAGATTTTCGAAGAAATTATGTAACACGGCTTTAAAGCAGCACGGTTAAATTCATGATAATTATATATTTTCCTTAAAAACAAAATTGACATGTTTCGACATATTTCGTGCGAATCAATCAGTTAAAACAACGAGCCACAAAAATTTTCGTTGGCTCAACCTATATATTATATGTGTCTTATATAAACACCATTTTCTAGGCTTCTATATTTCTTCTAACATATTTTTTTGTTATTAATGGTTTAACATTACAAACTTCCTAATAATATGTGTGAATTTCCTACGTTATTTCTCAAGATTCCAGAGTATCTTAGATTTATAAGTATATTTATATTAAGTTATAAGTATTTTTATAAAGTATTATAAAAACTTTATATTTATAAAGCCTTATAAATAATTTATGTTCATAAAGAAACTATGTTACACTTATAACAAATATAATTTGCATTGAATATAAATATGTCAAACTGTTTTTACATTCCCATAATCATTAACTGTTACAATTTTATTGAAAAGTTGACGTACTGGTTAACTGTACAACGATGTGAGGTTTTCCGTTTCATGCACATTTACGCGCACACACCCGTATACATGCAAATACGTACAGTTTACTTCGATATCTTTTTATATGTTCGTAACAAAAATCAGATTTTAATTTATTACTAAATAATTAAAAAAAACGGCACCGGTACAAAATAACTATATATTTTATATTTCAATGGTATAAATTATTTCGTATCCAGTACGCAAATAGCGATTGATTTTGTTCGCGACCAAAGGTACTATACTCTTGAGACTGTTAGATATCGGGGGTAGTTTTTTATCAAACGGCTGGGGTACAAAATCTGAAACTTTATATTTTCGGCGTACAAATTATCCTAAATCGAGTCTATATACAACTAGCGATTGATTCTGCTGATGAGAAAGAGTACTTTACTCTTGAGACTGTTAGGTATCGGGGGTAGTTTTTTATCAAACGGCTGGGGTACAAAATCTGAAACTTTATATTTTCGTAGTACAAATTATACTGAATAGAGTCTACAAGTAGCGATTAATTCTGCTGATTAGAAAGAGTACTTTGCTCTTGAGACTAATAGGACTGAGTTCTATTAGGGGCTGTTTGAAGCAGAAGGGATGAATATATTAAGTTTATTTGTATGGTACAAATTAGTACAAATTTAGTCCTTCAAATTTCTGTATTTAAAATCCTTTTTTTTTATTTTTTTGTGGTCTTTCTAGCTTAATTCTAAGGTAGCAGCGCCACGATTTTCTCCGAAATGGCACGAGGTACAAAATTGTTATTAGTGGTACAAATTAGTACAAAATAGGTACCTACTAAATATTGCGATAGGTCCGGTTTAATTCTGCCCATTTGGTCCTGCTAACTTAAAAAAGGTGTCTCGCCGTACAAATACACAACACAGCGCACGACGACCTTGCATCATACGTGCCTGTTAAACAAAACAAACATCAAGATACACGCCAACCGGTTTAATAGCCTTCTACGAAATATTTAACGTATTATGAAATAAACATGTGTGCTATAAATATTCCGTTCCTACTGTTTCATGTCAATTACCAATATGTGATTGATGTAACACGGTTTCTCGTTACCTAAATGATCCGGTGATTCGTATACTATTCCGTGTTATGAATCGCAAAGTGGTGGACAAATTACATGTAAAAAAGTTCAAAGTGCAATATAAATATATATGTGTTTAAATCCGAACACTGTAAAAGAAATAATTGTTAAATAAAATATTGCAAAGCAATAAATTATTTTAAAAAAATTTCTATTTGCAATGTCTCGGTTCCCAGACAAAAAAATCGCGCGAAATATCTGCTTCAATAACCAGTCATTAATTACAAATTATTAATCACCTATGTCCATTTCTACCAACGTAGATTAACTTTAATCTCGATTTAACATACTTTTGTATTACACGTGCATGCAAAGTAGCACTTTGCGTGCGTGTTTTCTGTGCGGAAAGTAACGATTTGCCAACATCCACCTACAAAATATTGCACACGTCATATCCAAAGTCATAGTTAACGGGAAAACCGTGTTCTAAAACTCATAGCGCACGGGTTCAAGCCATAGCTAACGGGTATCAACGCCATCTCGCAGCGCACACAGAAAACAACTACCGAAAATACCGCCACTTCGCCTCTTCCCAACACACGCACCTAACCTAACAGCTACTCACATGTCACTCGCAGAAACCGAACCGACTCAATGTAAAATTGTTCGTGTATGACGTGTACCCGAAATCGTCGAGGAGTCGCGTGTCGCGTAGCGGGTGTGTATGTGTGTGCACGTGTGTCGCGCGGATTCGCACGCCAGGACGATCGATAAGTCATCCGTCGCGTCATCGGGATCGCGTCTTCCGGGAACGAAACGCGGATCGTCGGGAAGCCCGGCACGTGCCGGTACCGTTCCCTCGAGCTACGAGCCGGCGAAAACCTAATATCATGTTTGCTCTTATAATAAACGTTGCTTTATCATTAGACATAACCTCAGAAAAGCCAGAAACCGAGATCGACTCAATGTAAAATTTTTCGTGTACCCGAAATTATCGAGGAGTCGCGTAGCGGGTGTGTATGTGTGTGCACGTATGTCGCGCGGATTCGCACGCCAGGACGATTGATAAGTCGTCCGTCGCGTCGGTCGTCGGGATCGCGTCTTCCGGGAACGAAACGCGGTTCGACGGGAAGCCCGGCATGTGCCGGTACCGTTCCCTCGACCTACGAGCCGGCGAAAACTTAACATCATGTTTGCTCCTGAAATAAACGTTCGGCTCGTGCGCCTACCCGCGCTCGTAACCAATAGCCAACTTTCCGCACTTGTAACACAATATACTATTTATCTTCTGCTAAGTTGTAGTTCTAAGAATTAGAAAAAGGTAAGAAGTAAGTTAAACCGAGATTAAGGTTACTCTGCTAATATTCTGTTAATAGTTGATAGAAATAGACGCGAATTACTTATAATCGCGAGTTATGCTAGCGTTTGATTCTATTACAATGCACGATAGTAAAATGCGCGTTACGGGTGATTAATAACGCCAGGGTGCTGTGCAAAGTGCGGTGCGATTATTCTATTCCAGTAATTAGTACACGCGATCGCAATTAACCGTGTTTTCTCGAGTGTTGTGTCGTGTTGCGTACGAGTGCAGAAGTTTGAGAGCAAGAGAAAGCTTGGGAGGTATCGGGCGACCGCGGAGCAACCACGAGGCAAATTAGTCTCTTTTATTTCATTTGTTGCTTGTAGAATTGTTTATAATCATATTATATGCGGGTAACAATTATGCCCTCAAATATCAATTACTTGGTAAATTGCTATAATTTTCATACATTTCTATTTTGTAGTTCAACGTAGCTTCCCAGCATAGTCGTAATTCCATAACTGCGCATCGTATCAGTAAGTGCCATATTACGTCTGATTGTTTTAGTACTGATTATAATGGATCTACGTGAAAATTGTATCAAATACGTATAATATAAAAATGCATATATGTATTAAGTTAAAAATATAGATAAATATAACATTTCGTGAACAACCATTAACTTTTGGAATAGATGGGCTCTCTCTGGGACAAATTATTACAAATATTTAATTTTGAAATTAATCGTCAATTTTTATTGAACATTTTACACGCGTCAAGTACGAGTAATGTAATATATTAAAATTTTTTGGTTATAAAATTATAATGCATTAAATTTATGAATTTATTGATTAGATTAGGGATAAGTAAAAAAAGGCTTTGAGAGTTCAACGCGGTTGAAGATGAGTGAATTAACATTATATCGATCTTTAATAGAATACTAATTATAAATCGGACGTTTCAATTTCGCTATGGAGCTAGTGTGGCTAACAATAAGTGACTTTGCTTCTTCTTTTGCTCAAGTTATGACTCATTTTAATTTCGATCATATAATAAACTATGATTATTAGCCAAGTTTTACTTGGATTTCCTCGCGGAAAATTACGCTATTTTTAGACCACCAAATTTTTAAGTTACTCATTTATTTCTCACCGGCGAACATGAGATCATTTTAATATTGCATGTTGCCGTATTAGTTATTCTATAATTATTATATAAAAATTGATATAACGTTAGCTTTTACATACTGTCAACCGCGTTGAACTCTCAAAGCCCCTTTCTATTAGTTCCTTGTTATTTATCCAATTATTAGATTAAATTGGAAATTAACTAAATTAAATTAAATTAAATCAAATAGCAAAGAAGCAAAAACACGCAGAGAAATAAAATGAAAAAGTACTATGACTAATAGAATATTGACGTCTTTAGAAATAGAGACATTTTCGGTCTCGCCGCTGTCCGAACGCTTACACTTGACGCGAGACACACTGTCTCTTGATATGGAATTTTTATTGAAATTTAATGTCCACATGGAGCTCCCGTCTCATGGATGAGAATTAGAATAATAATCTTATGTATCATGCTCTACGAATTTTTATTTCACAAAAATACATAGAGAGTACATAAGAATATTATTCTAATCTTCATCCATAAGATGGGAGTACTATGTGGGCATTAAATTTCAATAAAAATTTCATATTCTAAAGCCGTGAAATTCAATGACAAAAGACGTAAAATAAAAATAAATTATCTATAGAATACGATTAATTTAGGTTGTGTTACTTCACTTTCTTAAATATTTATTTAATATAACGTTTGAAGTCTGACTTTGGTCTTTCTAAGTGGTTCTAAGATTAAAGATCATATAAGCTAATACAAAAAAGTATTAATATTTATAGATTTTTTTTACATAAAGAGATTTGTATTTGTATAACGACTTTTTTACAAAAGAAGACGAGCAAAAAATAATTTACCGTCTAATAATATATTTAAATTACTTTATTTAATGAAGATGGCTAATAACTATTAATTAAATCCAGTTTAACAATAAATAAGTTTGATATAATCTAATTTTTCACGACCTATTTATTTTTATTTACTGATAACTGGACTTTTTATCGATACAAATAAAAATGTTTTATAACAAGAGATCCGATAATTATCTTATCACGTATGTAATATTACAAAATATTCCAATAATTCGTACAATACTTAAAATATCTAATATAAGTAATATATCATTATATCAGATTTCATGGAAATAATCATCTGCTTTTTATGATCAGTTGATCTCTAATTAAAATTTGATTATATTATTGAACTGTACCTTTCAAACTTTGAGTATTTGATACATCTTTTCATAAAAAATTTATATAACAACTGTCAATATGTGAGTGTGCCTTAAGTACTAGCAAAAGTAAAATGTTGAAGAAAGAGAGAGAGAGAGAGAGTTATTTCTGTTTACTTTTCGAATATATGAAGAGCCGTATCAAAAATGTAGCGACAAATGTTATAATTTATAATGAAGCTATCATAACACACGAAACTTTCAAAATATTCAAAAGTTTTGGAACAAGTATAAAATAAATTTCTATAGGTTCATTTAAATAAATATTTGAAAAAAAAAAAAAACAAATATCTAGTGCAATATCTAAAGTATAGGTCCTGCGAATTATAGACTCGACCTACTTTCGTCCTGAGTTCTTCAGTTTTCCCTAAGTCATGGAATACCGCGCTCAAGTTTCGTAAATACTTCATGTAAATGGTCGTTTGAAACGCACTGTACACCCATGTACGAATACACGTAGGTAGTTCCTGACGTACCGAGCAGTCTTGCCTCGTGGATTATTATTTCCACGAATATAAAGCGTCTCCGTGCCGGCGTTGCACCGTGTGTCTACGAAGAAGAATCAAACATGGAAAACGAAGAAAAGAGAAGAGACAACACCCTCGGAGTGAGAGAGATATCTATCTTTGATGAGATATTTGAAAGAATATAAAACCACGATTAATCTAACAGACACACCGGTGAGTGTGTTTTATGAAAGAATTTTATAAAATGGAAGCGTGCACGCTGTACGCCCGTATAAGGAATTGCGGAAAAGAGTAGGATTTATGATGCTGAGAAATTAAGAAGATACAGAGAGAGCTATCAGTCCGTAGTGTGCGGGATCCGCGGAATTGAACAATCGCGAATTCAAGCAGCCGTAATGTTGTGTAGCCCCGGGATTTATGAGCCGACAGTTTTACGAAAACAGAAGATGTTTGCGTCCAAGACTTGAAAACGAACGAGTAACTCTGAAAAATATATTTCATATTGACTTGCAAAAGAATGTTCTTTTTAAAATAAATGTAATCATAACCTACATTCGCACACAACTAGTTAGTAAAATTAGATTTCAGAATTTTTTATAATTGCGATGTAATAATATAATTTGCAAATATTATTGTCGTACTTTTTATCAATGTCCATCATGACATGTAATCATTTTTTATTGCGCCGGTGCCGGTACCATATATATATGTTATTCCTTGAATCATAATGAACGATAGTTCTCGGGAAATTTCACGCATTTCGCGGTTGCGTTTCCTGAATAGTTTCCTCATAACTTCCTGCATCGCGGGACACAGGATGTATGCATTGCATACGCACGATGACACATCGATTGAGTTTGTCTCGTGAACGTGATCCATTGATAGTTTGGAAAGTCAAATTTATATTATCCTTTTTCATATATATTTCACGTATATTTAAAATATTTAAAATATTTGAAATAAAATATTATTTGGAATAGTTTATAATACCTACAAGCAGAAAATTTTTCTCGAATAATGTAGAATACTCATAACAAAATTTACTAGATTTGCTACGTATCGGTAGGATATACGCGTATTCAACCGGAAATTAATATATGACAATAGAAAAGTAATAGTTTGATCAGATACATCTTGTAACCTAAAGGTAAATAAATTTGCCATACTAACAAGGAAATATGAGAAAAGTGAAAAAAGTCCCATACTAATATGTGTATATTCGACGTTATAGCTTGTTGTTTCTTAACGCGTTGCTTCTTAAGCGCGTTGTTTCTTAAGACAGTATAAGAAAAAATATAATCTAGGGTGGTACCTACTGTAAACTGTATAGAACTATTCGTTGCGTATCTTCTGGCAATAGTCTATGTTCGTCATAGAAATGCGACAGTAACCACGGACGGCTAGTCTCGAGTGGGCAAGCAACGAGTTCGGACGTGTTTCGCCGCGGACGACACGTTTTAACGTGTTCGGACGTGTTTTGTCCGGACGGAAATTTTTTTGAAGTATTGCGACTGTTACTGTCTGCATTGTTATTTCTTAACATATCGAGTCTGAAATATAGCATAATTGCACTAACACCATAATACCCAGAATCATATATCTACGAATTGGATAATGGCCGTTACTATCCGATCGGAACTTAAGGTGGTTCGAAAGTAAACTAAAAGACTAGCCACATAAATAAAACTTTGGGAGATTGTTCTTTAACATATAATAAACCATCTCTCAAAATTTGAGACCCTGTTGCCATGTAAATTATTGCAAACGAGCAATATAAAAAATCACTTTTTAACATAGCTCTTATGGGAGGTTATTGAATTTTTACCGGAAATGATATGATATCTTTTAAGAAAAACTAGAGATGTTAATAAAAAACTGATCACTGAAAGATGAAATCACAAGCTTTCCAGTGGTACATGAAAGGTTGTGTTGCCATGGATTTTTAAGAAATATTTGATCGAGAAAGTGATGACGCATGTGCGTGTCACGGAAGTAAAGTGTCAATGGACACGCTAAGAGGTTAGATACGCCAGCGTCGCCAGCGGGGAGGCGGCGAGTCGGCTGCTAAGATCAAGACAACATTAATCAATCGACTTTTTATAATTGTTATAAATTTATAAACTACTTATAAAAATCAATGGGAACATTACCAATATTAATAATTTTTATTTAGATGAAATGTTTAGGAAAAATTATAATGTATTTTATCAAGTTTTATGTGAGTTGTATTATTGACTAACGATGTCACTTTAGAGCCACCTTAAGTGCCATTAAACGGAAGAAGAAGAAGAAGACCACGGACGGCGCGGACACGCAGACTGCGCGCGATCGTCACGTCAATCTCGCGTGAAGTGTGAAGTGAGAAGCACGATGTCTTATACGTCTTATAGCGAAACCAGCACCAGCGATAACTACGAGGTAAGAAAAGTCTCATCTCTCATCCAATATTTGCTGCGTTCGGCATTGCAAATCTTAGATGCGAGCTAGTATCCACAGAAAGCTTGAATCACAACCAATCTAAGAACCGAGATGTGAATTGCCGAACGATTGCCGAGGTTAAAATCACATTCGACGCCTCGGATTTGCATTGCCGAACGCAGTATAATTGAAGTAATTTTAAGATTACAAGAATTTACATAGCACTAACCTCCAAACGCCCTTGGAATGTTCTTATGACGTAGAACGTTCCTTGGAGGCTAGTGCTGTGTAAGAATATCACGCTGCGAGATATTATTTATATTGTTTCTATTATTTAGGTATAGTTTCTTGTTATTTTGAAATAAGTAAAATACATACCTATAGTTTTTATTTACAGCTACCAAAAATAGTCAATTTAGACACTGCTGCATCTTGTAATGCACAAGGCTTTATTTCTCCATCGAAGCTTTCATCTTCATATCTTTGCAACGATAGTCTACCCCAACGACTTCAATCCGCAACATGCATACTATTAGAGGATGCAAGTATATTAAATAGTGATAGTGATCCCCCTTGACCGAAAATAATATACAAATTAGTAATGAGAACAGTGATGAGTCGGTACGTACATTTACACACACACACACACGCACGCACGCACGCACGCACGCACGCACGCACGCACGCACGCACGCACGCACGCACGCACGCACGCACGCACGCACGCACGGACGCACGCACGCACGCACGCACGCACGCACGCACGCACGCACGCACGCACGCACGCACGCACGCACGCACGCACGCACGCACGCACGCACGCACGCACGCACGCACGCACGCACGCACGCACGCACGCACGCACGCACGCACGCACGCACGCACGCACGCACGCACGCACGCACGCACGCACGCACGCACGCACGCACGCACGCACGCACGCACGCACGCACGCACGCACGCACGCACGCACGCACGCACGCACGCACGCACGCACGCACGCACGCACGCACGCACGCACGCACGCACGCACGCACGCACGCACGCACGCACGCACGCACGCACGCACGCACGCACGCACGCACGCACGCACGCACGCACGCACGCACGCACGCACGCACGCACGCACGCACGCACGCACGCACGCACGCACGCACGCACGCACGCACGCACGCACGCACGCACGCACGCACACACACACACACACACACAAATACATCAATATATTCGCTCTGTGCGTTTCAGGTCGCGCCATCTACCGCTATCGCCATGAAAATAAAAGTGGAAACAACGAGATATATTTACAGGCAGTTTGCCAAAAAAAATATAAAAAACAACTTTAACGTGTGATTATTACCAAAGCTTCTTGTGCAATAGATGCAGTGTATTTTTTTACATTTTACTGTTAATAATTTCGGTAAGTAAAAATTGCTATACGCGCGCAATCTATGGTTGTTACTATATAATTGGAGGTTAACTGCACAGCGGTATTTATGTCATTTTAATTACTGGAACTCCTATTTTTTATATCAGAAAACAATAAATAATAACTACTGCTAATTAAATATTGCTCTTAACTGATCTCAACGTGGCGAGAATGTTTTGCTCTTGCGTTTCGATACGTCATGCCGCGTTTTTCGTCCACGCGATACACGTGCCCCGTTGCAAACACGCGGAACGAAAGGGGCCGCTTCGGCCGCGGCCGTCATTTCGTCTGTATGTATGTATGTATGTGTGTGTGTGTGTATGTGCCAAATTTACTGAAATTTCTATAACTCTAGAACTAATCAACCAAATCTTAACGAATTATATATATATGAAATAAGGGTAAAAAAACTGAAGAATATAATAGAATTAATAAAAATTGCTAATAATCAAGGGGTTCTTCTTTTTTTTAATGTTATTGCTCTAACTTCTGTAATTTTTTAGATATCGGAGTGCATTTTTTAATCGATAGAGTATTATGTAAGGAAGGTTGGGATTGAATTTGGCAATGATTAATAAAACAGCAGTTGTTTTTTAATAAAATTTTGAATTTTTATAGAAATGTTTATGCTTTAACTTCCGCAAATTTGAAGATATTGATCTATTTCTAATTTTATTATATTTTTCAGTCTTTTCTACCCCTATTTCATATATAATTTTTTAAAATTTGGTTGATTAAATCCAGCTTTTTAATAATAATAGCTTAATTGAATAGGAAAATATTCCACTCTGAGTTCACTATTCTCTCACCCGAGCTCTTTCGTAGCTCGTAGCTATCCCCTCCAACCAAACGCACAGAGCGAATATGTACACACAGAAAAATATTCATTGTGCAGCAAAAAAGCAAAGTACATGGTTCGTATGTTTGTTTTAAGTAAGTCTTGTTCAACGAAGAATATTTTTTTAATTTCAACATATAATCAAATATATATAACAATATTTGAAACAATACCTTGATATACGTAATAAACTTTATTTTAAATATAAATGTGACACTTACGATGACCATATTATATGCTTGCAAATTTTTTATATCTCGTATATCACAAAAGCTGTTGTTATATTCAAATTAATAAACGATTCTTTGTTTAAGAAAATTATTGCTTAAAACAAATAAACAAACCAAGTAATTTGTTTTTCTTGGTTATACAATGAATATTTTTCTGTGTGTAGGCAGAATTACTATATAATGTTATATTGTAATAATATTAATTTATATTAAGGTAGTTCGATGATGAAAGGCCAAAGTCAAAACAATGTTTATGATTTTTTTATCAAATTATTTATATGATTATAAACAAATAGGATAATGCATCACAAAGCTTCGTAACGACGTAAAACGGCCATTAGTAAATAATTTTTACGTTGTAAAATAATATTTTGCCTGAAATAGATTAAAATGAAGTGTGTGTTAACGCGTCGCTTGACTAATTTTCATCTTGTGCCAACTCTTGAGTGCTCTACTTCGAAGATTATTTCGATTAAATGATTGCGTTATTTTGGCGATTTACTGAATTCGCATTAATATTTTCGATGGAAAAAGTCGATATGATATCACAAGGTAATTTTTTACACAAACAATTTTCCGCATGCACGAGATGAGGGCAGCGGCTTGGCAACGCCGCACAGTTCGTGCGGTTGGTATACTTGGTACTTGTGATATAACCTAACCTAAGTGTCAGAGCTCGGCACAAACATTCAAATTTCCAAAATGAACCAACTCAGGATCGGTGGTAAATTTGCTAAATTGCAAGACGTGGAACGAAGGAAGCGAAGTATTGAACACCTGGAAAAAGCTAGAGAAGCAAAAGTACGCAAAATACATCAAGAAGAATTTGTGGAATCAATAAACCCTAAATGTGAAGTGAATGGATACAGATTAATAAAAATTGCTGAAATTTCCAAGCTAATGAAGTGCGATTCGTGTGCCACAATACTCTCCTTTGATTTCGTACAGTCTGAGAAGAGATACGGCTTGGCTTCAGTGTTCGCAATCAAGTGCCACAACTGCTTATATGTATAAAGGAAGTTCACATATCGAGTAGGACAGCAGTAGAGGAAGGAAGATCATTGTACGAAATCAATGCTGCAGTTGCTCTTGGTAAGCTATTACATTTTTGTAATATAATAGTATTTTTTATGACTTTTTATCCTTAAAGCTTGTTGTAAGCTAAAATTGCTTACAGAGCAAGTTTCTCATCTTGTCGTAAGCTTAGCAGGCTTTCAAAAACAGATTCATACTGTGTATTTTTTGCGGAGATTCTCCAGCTACGTTAGATTTTATAGAATATTTCATGCTTCGCCAGAACCTACGCTGGCTTTCAAAGAATATTTTTTGCTTTGTTACAAGCTATGCTAGTTTTCAGAACAAGTTTCATAATAATACGTAATCTTAATGGACATTAAATATTTAAATGTTCATCGTTTAATACCATTCTTTTATTTTCTAAGGTTGCATAGATTCCGGTGTTGGACACGAGCAATTGACAACACTACTCACAGCAATGGATGTTCCACCGATAACCCACCAAGTGCTAAAGAAATGTGAAAAACAATTTGGAGAAGCATTTATTAGAGTTGCGGATAGATCCTGCTGGAATGCTATCATAGAAGAAAAGGCTCTCACCCTTGCTGATAAATGTCCCTCGACGCAGTGAGTTTTATGTAACAATATTTTGTATTTCAAAAACCGTACCTTCGCCATATTAAATTTGTTGTTTTTGCAGAATCAATAGTACCAGCAAGAGAAATCCTCGATTCCAACAGCGAAAAACTATTCTGATGCTTAAGAAATTCCGGAATAAATTATAATAATAATAGAATAAATAATGATAATAATGTGCCTTACTATAATTGCATTTTTATTATTTAGGTTTTTAGATTTCGTCTAGTACGCATCCAGAATGTTCCAGCAGGTTGTACGCACTTTACTTTAAATATTCCCCATCCTAATTTGTTCTTGAATGGGCTTTGGCAGTTTTCCTGTTTTTGATTGATTACTAGCTTTTCTCCATTTTTCATTATTAGCATGGTTCTTCTAAACGGGGCAGATTTTAATAAATTATAATTGTCTGTAATTTTTATTACAGCCGTTGTCTTCAAATGGTTGTCTAACTTTTCTTGATTCTGATGTTTACTTGCATACTCTATAACTCATTTTGCATTTCTAGCCCTGACCCTAAAAATCGCCGAGATCTTATACATGCTACTATTTTCTACTATGTTCTAATGTGTTTATAATGTTTTTATTTCTATTTCTCTAAGCATTATTTGTTGGAAGACTAAAAAAAATTTTTGCACGCTTTCTATTTGCTTGTTTTCAACTACTTGTGTGTATATATGTTATTAACAATTTACACAATTACATTCCAAGCGGTGACTCTTATTCACAAGATTCTGCGGCGTCCGTAGTCGACGTGACAGTCTCGTACGACTTTGGCTGGCAGAAGCGAGGGAACGGTCAAACATACGATAGTAAGAGCGGTCAGAGTTCTGTTGGCGGCTTACTCTCTAAGAAACTCTTGGCTTATGGCGTGAAGAGCACATGCTGTGCCATGTGCCGAAAGGGCCACTCACCTGACAGCCACAAGTGTACCAAAAATTGGTCAGGGAGTGCGAAATCCATGGAGGCAGATACAGCGGTTCTACTAATGGTGAAAAATCCAGATTTTAAAAAAGCTGGAATCCGAATAGGAACACTTATTGGGGATGAAAATTCGTCTACAATCGCGGCAGTCCAACGAGAAACTTCACATCGAGTCGTCAAGTGGTCGGATTCCAATCATGTGCGTAAAAAGTTCACCGGAAAACTTTATAAGTTGGCCAGCACCCATCGAGAGCTTGACAGAGGATCTGTCATCCCATATTTGAAGCGATGCTTCAATTATGCCTTGGACCAAAATAAAGGAAATACTGAAGCTACGACGAAAGCTTTATTAAGCATTGCCGAGCACATATTTGGGAGCCATAGCAACTGCGGCACTTGGTGTGAGGCCAAAGACAATCCGGAGTACGTGTTTAAGAGTTTACCGAAGGGAAAACCTCTTTTCAGTAAAAGTCTGCAAACTGCACTTCATGGGGTCTTGATGGAGTTCACATCTCGGGTGTTAAAAGTTGCGCCAGGGGGATCATCTCAACTCAATGAATCATTTAACCATTGGTGGCCACCAGAGCACCGAAGTCCAGACATTACGCATCTTCGCGTTCTATTCTTCTGCAAGTGGCAGCAGCAGTCTGTCAGAAAAATTTTGGAGCTAAACACATCATCGATGTAAGAGTCGAAGCTGGATTACCGCCAGGAACGATAGCTGAAGAATACCGCCTACGAAGAGAGGTCTTGCAACGAGCAATAGCTGTAAAACGTACCACACTCGAAGCAAAACGCCGTCGATGTTATTTGAAAAATAAAAGGCAACGTATCACCATAGCACGAGAGAGCAGGGAAGGGATTACTTATCAATCGGGTATGGGACTGGATTTTCCTATCAAAACAACTTGTGAAATTGATGAACCTCTCCGTGAAGACAGTCCGCAAGTCATCGTTGACATCGAAACTACTGGTCTGGCATCTACTGCAGACATCGTTCAAATAGCGGCGAAGTGTGGCGATCAGGAGTTCGCACGGTACATGCTACCTTCCCAATCTATAAATTGTCATGCAGCAGAAAAAACTGGATTATCAGTGGTTGGAGGAGAGCTACATCATTACAATAAGGTAGTGACGACGATTCCACCACGAGAAGTAGGAGAAGAATTTATACGCTTCCTCGGAGAATGTGGTCCACAGGTGCTGCTGCTCGGACATAATATCGTACGCTTCGATGCACCGCGGATCATGCGTTGGCTACAAGGACTCGGTCTCTTGGAAAGTTTTGTCAAAGGTGTTTATGGAGTGTGCGATACAATTCCACTCATCGGACAAGGAAAAGTTAAAAAACAAGAAGAACTCGCTAAGTTATATTTGAAGGGCGAGGAATAGGAAAGAATTATAGCTGGTTCTCACAATGCCTTAACTGACTGCCAGATCCTGTACGGTTTACTAGCTCATTTCAAAGTAATACAGCAATTACGGCCGGGGCTTTGAGATTGCAGACTTTACTGCAACGGCAAGCAATCGCAAAGAAGAAAGCGCAATTTCTAGAAACTCTTCAGTGCCTAAGAGATCATATTTCGAAGAACATGATGTCGAAAGAAAATCGCTGCTGCCGGTATCAATATGAACAGCCTTTGTGATGCGTTTAATCGATCTGGCGCTGACGGTGTCAAACTATGTTTGGCCGTAAGTGTCAATGGAAAACCCCGAGTAACATCGAACAAAAAGATTATCGATAAAGTCATCGATTTCCTTGCTTCGTCGAACGAGGAGAGAGGGATGGAAGTAAGGTCATCTTCTGCATCGGAGTCTAACAATCATTCGCGTTTGCCACATACTGGGTGTGCTGCTTCGACTGGTAGTGCTATGCTGGTATGTTATATCTATTATACGTAAAAATGGCCAGTTAGCTTTTTCAAATAATTGGACTGACTGGGGTGTATGCTCTGCGTGGAATCTTGTGGCATGTTCTCATAATGCTTGTTTCCAATACAACTGAAAATGCCTGTTTTTATTGCTTTTAAACGGTCTCTTGCACGCTTTAGAATATAGGACGTTCAGCAATACTCTAGCAATACTTCGCTTTTGTATTCGATAATGAGTTACTGGCAAATGCAAATGAATTGGCTGTCTGTCTGATAATAACGTTTATTCAAAAATATATACATAGCGACAAAAATTAATGACCAAAAATTGAATATATTACGCATTGAAATTATAGTGATATTATATGTATACAATTTATTTTCACTTTTTATTTTATAGGTGCTGCCAAAAGATATACACCGTTCGATGCTCGACAACTGCCTACCTGCTGCTGGACAGCCGTCTTTACGCTAATCATACTCGCCTGTTCACCGGCTTTCGCAGTGTCGTGTCCATTCCCAGAGATGCGATTTTTATAGCTATCTTGATTGTTAAACAGTAAAAACTAATAAATAAAATATTTTGACGAATTTGACATTACATTACTGACTATATTAATTCCACCCCCGCATCCTGTTCTTTATTTCCCTTTTCTCTCCGTTATGCACATTTTAAAATTAATTTTCTATACAAAAATATATATATGATATATAACAAGGTTTTAATCGAGTAAAATTCCTCATCTCGTGTTAACCAAATAAAATTCGAGTAGCTAGAATAAATTAGACGCAAAAATGGTATAACAATTTACTTGTACTTCGAACATTCATGTTAGAAATCACAAAATACGATAAAATTATATTACCTCTAACTGATTTAATGTATAATGTACTACACCCTTGATTTTTCCCATTTAGTTTTATTTTCGATTTTTTTACAGTAATATTATCACTGTTTCCGGATAATCTATTTTAGCAATACCGTTTCAATGATAATTAAATGATCAGTTAATCATCATTTATAGCAGCACTTTATATATATTTCGTCAAAGCCGTCGTATATACACATTTGTCTTTGCGTGCACTCATACCTAACCTTACGCCGACGATCCCAGCGTGCGGCGTTGCCACGTCGCCACGCTCGAGTTGTGAAAGTCAGCGCTTGAGCACCGGAAACCAAACTTTAATTATTAATTTAAAAAAAACTGTACGGTGGATCGTGTTCACCTTCAACTATAGGCTTCCTCACAGTGTCCTCTTTCCATCGATATATATTGTTTGGACATTTTTGGCAAAAGATTATTCGCGAACTCGTGTTATTCATAGGAAAATACCTCTTTTCCTATTAGATCAATGTTAAAATCACTTAATTTTAAAATTAAATATCTTGAGAACGGGACGGTAAATTATCTTTTTTTTGGGCTTAATCGATTCAGGAGAGTTCCTTCTTTCAATATAAAAAATAAAACCTATCACTTTTGGCAAAAGTCGTTCATCATCGAACTACCTTAATTACAGAATTTGAAGAAATACTTGCAAGAAACCAGCGAAGGTAAAATTATATTATCTGCATACTATAATAACAATGAACCCTTAATTCTGTACTGCGTTCTCGCTTAGTACGACTCATTATCAAAGCAGAGAAAGATAGAATATTTTCAAGAATCTCAGTATCAGAGAAGTTAACTAATTTTGTGTGAGTATCTTATATTAATACTTTTTATACAATAATATAAATATATATATATATATATATATATATATGTATATATGTGTGTTAAATATATTTTGTTTCTTCAAAAGATAAAGTTTCCCTGAGCTATTTCACAATTATTTTTTTACTTACAGTATAACAACTTCTCGGTTTCAAAAATTAGCAGGAGACATTGTTAAAATATTGAAAGGAGAGTCTTGTAACACATATTATACGTCGTTTACATGTAAGAATGGTGTTCGTATACAGGCAAGTGGTAAGCTCTGGGAACATTATAATTATATAAAAGGAGATTTAAGAAAACAAGGAATACTCCTTCAGCGATCAATTTCCAAACCCATACAAGAGACATATGCACAGACTGAAATAGATGGTACTATCCTAATATTAATATGACATTGGCCATTTTACACGTGACTATATATAATTTTTATACTTACAGAAGACAAACTGCAATGGTTATTCCAGCATACAGAACCGTGGGAGCAAGTGTATGAATATTGGAATAATACATATAGAGCTAGAAACAAGTTATTAATGCAAGACAAACTAAATGTACTTGAATATTTTAATAAGTTTCCTTGTCTTCGATTAAACAAAGAACAACAACTGGTAAGAGTTAAAACAGGCTTGTGGCCGAGTTTCCCATTTTCGTCTATTTTGGCGACGGTTATACCCACTTCTTTAATTTTATCTATAAAACTATTTTTGTTATATAATTCTGTAAAATTACTTTTTTTGCTATTATATATTATTATAATTAACTTTATTTTGAGACACACGTATATTTGTTACTTGACTCTCTTTCTTTCTATCTGTTACATTTGCGTGCACACACACACACACACACACACACACACACACACACACACACACACACACACACACACACACACACACACACACACGCACGCGCGCGCGCGCGCGCATATGCATACGCGCTAATAACCTTATTACAAAATGTTTCTAGCTCGTAAAAGACTTTATTTAAAAAGTTATTATTGATCAACTACAGCAATTGAATAAACGCCTCAGTGTTCAGATACAGCTTTTATATCTATTTTACCAGCATTATCTTCTGGTATTGACGTTTTATCATTGCATTAAAATTGTATTATTAAAATGTTCGTGTTTAATTAGTGGATTAGTTATAAATTTTCTTTTTTTCTTTATAGATAAACAAGATGCGGCAATTTTTTATTTACTTCCGATTCTTATCGAATCTCGTAGAGCAGGAAGTTATAAGAGGAAGAGAAATACGAACTGTGAGCAGGACAGTGAAAACAGAATCAGAAAGTTAACGTTACAAGAATGTAGAGATGCGTTTATGTTGCATGTGCAGGTATTTAAATCGAAAAATGAAAGATAATAAGATATATAGATATAAATATCGAATCTTTTATGAGTATGAATAGTATTTTAGTTCAAATTACTATTTTATATAGACTGTTGCTGATTTGGATCGTGCTTTATATGATTTGAAGACAAGACTGCAAAGAAACAAAGATACTTTTCAACCAACACCTCTTCTAGTTGGACCTTTAGTGAACATCGAATCATCATACGTGATTGTAAACGACCAAAATACCTTCCTTAATTTTAGCATGAGTTAAATTCGGAAATTTAGATTCAATATACTTGAAACACGTACTTTCTTTATCTAAGGCTTTCACAAATTGTTTCATTAAACCTAGCTTAATATGGAGTGGTGGTAGTAAGATTCGCTTTGTGTCAACAAGACTTTCATGTACGACATTATTAGAACCAACTTTCCACTCCAATCTTTCTGACCATTTTTTTTACCCAATGCTGATCTCTTGCACGACTGTCCCAAAGGCAGAGGAAACAAGGATTTTTAGTGTTTCCTGATTGTAAACCAACTAAAAGATTTATCATTTTGAAATCACCACAAATAAGCCAATTATGCACATTGTACTTTATCTTCTCCAGGAGGAATTTGAAACTGTCATACGATTCTTTTAGTATAGTTGAATGGCCTATGGGAACTGCCGCGTATACATTTCCGTTATGAAGTAATACCGCTTTCAGACTTTCTTTAGAAGAATCTATGAAGAGCCGCCAGTCCTCTGACTTATACTCATCTTGTTTATATAAATTAATGAGTCCTTCGATATCATTACAATAGACTATATCATTTTCACTCGAAAAGTACTTTAGAAACTTCTCCTCTCTTTTTCTGTAGACCGTTACTTTTGTTCCAGGCAACAATAGATTCCTCTCTTGAAGTCTTGAAGCGCAAAGTTCTGCTTTATCTTTGGGAAGATTCAGATCACGAATGAAATCATTTAATCCATCTTGGTAAAAAAATTTAGGACTTTCGTCACTAGAAACATCTTCAAAATCAAAACTTTCAGGTTCATCAATCTCATCAGTATCCATTGATTCAAGTACACTTGATTGAGAAACTGTCTCTTCAGACCTATCTATAGTCCCTATTTTGGCTGGTGTTACACTTTGCACGTTAGGGTAAATGATATTCTTTTTATTCTTTTTATTAAAACCTTTTGTATTACATAAGCAAAAGTAACAATCTGTTTCGTGATCCTTGGGCTCACGCCAAATGGTTGGTTGAATGATAACATGCTTCTTGATGATTTTATCATCCCACGTTGACAAAACTTTTCTACAAGAATTACAAACTGAGGTAGGTACCCATGGTTTATCCAAATTTCTCATAGGCTTCTTATAACATTTTAAATATTGTAAATTTTGTTATATTTGTGGAAATTTTGATACGGACATTTACCGTAGATCAATTAGTGAATTGATAAAAACCCAATATTTAAAATGTTATAAGAAGCCTATGAGAAATTTGGATAAACCATGGGTACCTACCTCAGTTTGTAATTCTTGTAGAATAGCTTTGTTAACGTGGGATGATAAAATCATCAAGAAACATGTTATCATTCAACCAACTATTTGGCGTGAGCCCAAGGATCACGAAACAGATTGTTACTTTTGTTTATGTAATACAAAAGGTTTTAATAAAAAGAATAAAAAGAATATCATTTATCCTAACGTGCAAAGTGTAACACCAGCCAAAATAGGGACTATAGATAGGTCTGAAGAGACAGTTTCTCAATCAAGTGTACTTGAATCAATGGATACTGATGAGATTGATGAACCTGGAAGTTTTGATTTTGAAGATACTTCCTAGTGACGAAAGTCCTAAATTTTTTGACCAAGATGGATTAAATGATTTTATTCATGATCTGAATCTTCCCAAAGATAAAGCAGAACTTTGCGCTTCAAGACTTCAAGAGAGGAATCTACTGTTGCCTGGAACAAAAGTAACGGTCTACAGAAAAAGAGAGGAGAAGTTTATAAAGTATTTTTCGAGTGAAAATGATATAGTCTATTGTAATGATATCGAAGGACTCATTAATTTATATAAACAAGATGAGTATAAGCCAGAGGACTGGCGGCTCTTCATAGATTCTTCTAAAGAAAGTCTGAAAGCGGTATTACTTCATAACGGAAATGTATACGCGGCAGTTCCCATAGGCCATTCAACTATACTGAAAGAATCGTATGACAGTTTCAAATTGCTCCTGGAGAAGATAAAGTACAATGTGCATAATTGGCTTATTTGTGGTGATTTCAAAATGATAAATCTTTTAGTTGGTTTACAATCAGGAAACACTAAAAATCCTTGTTTCCTCTGCCTTTGGGACAGTCGTGCAAGAGATCAGCATTGGGTAAAAAAGAAATGGTCAGAAAGATTGGAGTGGAAAGTTGGTTCTAATAATGTCGTACATGAAAGTCTTGTTGACACAAAGCGAATCTTACTACCACCACTCCATATTAAGCTAGGTTTAATGAAACAATTTGTGAAAGCCTTAGATAGAGAAAGTACGTGTTTCAAGTATATTGAATCTAAATTTCTGAATTTAACTCATGCTAAAATTAAGGAAGGTATTTTTGTAGGGCCCGATATAAGAAAGCTCATGAAAGATGATGATTTCATAAAAACTATGACATCTATTGAAAAGGATGCTTGGTTGAGTTTTAAAGATGTTGTACAAAATTTTTTAGGGAACAATCGGGATCCAAAGTTTAAAACTATTGTATCTACCATGTTACAAAATTTAAGCAATTAGGTTGTTTAATGAGTATGAAATTACATTTCCTTTTCTCTCATTTGGACTATTTCCCGGAAAATGTTGGAGCATTTAGTGAAGAGATGGGTGAACATTTTCATCAGGACTTCAAAGAAAAAGAGCGACATTATCAAGGTAGGTGGGATACAAAAATGATGGCGGACTATTGCTGGTCTTTGAAAAGAGAAGATAACTCCACTATTCATAAACGTAAGTCCCTGCAACGATCATTTGAAATGAAGCGCCGAACGTTTTCATAAGAAAAAGAAGTAATTTCATTCTAATTAGTTATAAAGAGTAAAAAATGAAAAAATTCATAGAAAAAAAATTTATAAAAATCATTTTAAAAAAAATAAATAAAAATAGAGTCATCACCGCCACGTCCTCGTTTCGTGACTCTGGGTTCGGCTGAGAGCGGTAATATGCGATCGTTCATACAAAGAAACTTGTCAAAGTTACTTTACTTGAGGGAAAAATATAACAAATATCGAGTTTTATAGTAATTTAGACTCTTCAGAATTCCTATCCGCCATATTAAATCCGCCATTTTGAATTTTTTGAGGTTAGGGACAAAGCTATGACTTGATGGGGTAAGCAGACTGCAATTTTAAATTCAGCTACTCCAAAAACATAAGAATACATAACTGTGGTCTGCCTAATTGACCTAAAAAAAAGGCGAATTCGAAAATCTTAGACTTTTTTGAGGTTAGGGACAAACCATGAACTGATGTGATGGGTTAAACCGACAACGAATTCGGATTCAGCGTCCCAAAAAACATATAATTACACTACTTTCGCCTGCCGGATCAACTACTTTTTCTTTGTAAGGTTGTAATGAAAATGCCAAACTAAAAAATTTCAACGGACGATATCTCCGAGAAGAAATAAGATATCTGAAAAATTCAAAAAGCATTTTGAAGGCGAAGAGTAGTACTTTCAGATGCCGTAACGAGTTTTGTGGAGAAAAATTAATTCGCGGTTTAATATAACCCCAAATATAGCGAAAAACTGTGTTTTTTGCACTTTCAGGTTAGGATATCTCGAAAACCTGATGTGATGGAGCAATTCCGCTGGCGGATTCGGATTCAGCGGACCGAAAACCTTCGGGAAAGTATAGTCTGGTCTCAGGTTTTGGAGTTTCGCAAAATTTTGTCGGCCTGTGTATCAAAGCAGAGAAAGATAGAATATTTTCAAGAATCTCAGTATCAGAGAAGTTAACTAATTTTGTGTGAGTATCTTATATTAATACTTTTTATACAATAATATAAATATATATATATATATATATATATATGTATATATGTGTGTTAAATATATTTTGTTTCTTCAAAAGATAAAGTTTCCCTGAGCTATTTCACAATTATTTTTTTACTTACAGTATAACAACTTCTCGGTTTCAAAAATTAGCAGGAGACATTGTTAAAATATTGAAAGGAGAGTCTTGTAACACATATTATACGTCGTTTACATGTAAGAATGGTGTTCGTATACAGGCAAGTGGTAAGCTCTGGGAACATTATAATTATATAAAAGGAGATTTAAGAAAACAAGGAATACTCCTTCAGCGATCAATTTCCAAACCCATACAAGAGACATATGCACAGACTGAAATAGATGGTACTATCCTAATATTAATATGACATTGGCCATTTTACACGTGACTATATATAATTTTTATACTTACAGAAGACAAACTGCAATGGTTATTCCAGCATACAGAACCGTGGGAGCAAGTGTATGAATATTGGAATAATACATATAGAGCTAGAAACAAGTTATTAATGCAAGACAAACTAAATGTACTTGAATATTTTAATAAGTTTCCTTGTCTTCGATTAAACAAAGAACAACAACTGGTAAGAGTTAAAACAGGCTTGTGGCCGAGTTTCCCATTTTCGTCTATTTTGGCGACGGTTATACCCACTTCTTTAATTTTATCTATAAAACTATTTTTGTTATATAATTCTGTAAAATTACTTTTTTTGCGATTATATATTATTATAATTAACTTTATTTTGAGACACACGTATATTTGTTACTTGACTCTCTTTCTTTCTATCTGTTACATTTGCGTGCACACACACACACACACACACACACACACACACACACACACACACACACACACACACACACACACACACACACACACGCGCGCGCGCGCGCGCGCGCATATGCATACGCGCTAATAACCTTATTACAAAATGTTTCTAGCTCGTAAAAGACTTTATTTAAAAAGTTATTATTGATCAACTACAGCAATTGAATAAACGCCTCAGTGTTCAGATACAGCTTTTATATCTATTTTACCAGCATTATCTTCTGGTATTGACGTTTTATCATTGCATTAAAATTGTATTATTAAAATGTTCGTGTTTAATTAGTGGATTAGTTATAAATTTTCTTTTTTTCTTTATAGATAAACAAGATGCGGCAATTTTTTATTTACTTCCGATTCTTATCGAATCTCGTAGAGCAGGAAGTTATAAGAGGAAGAGAAATACGAACTGTGAGCAGGACAGTGAAAACAGAATCAGAAAGTTAACGTTACAAGAATGTAGAGATGCGTTTATGTTGCATGTGCAGGTATTTAAATCGAAAAATGAAAGATAATAAGATATATAGATATAAATATCGAATCTTTTATGAGTATGAATAGTATTTTAGTTCAAATTACTATTTTATATAGACTGTTGCTGATTTGGATCGTGCTTTATATGATTTGAAGACAAGACTGCAAAGAAACAAAGATACTTTTCAACCAACACCTCTTCTAGTTGGACCTTTAGTGAACATCGAATCATCATACGTGATTGTAAACGACCAAAAGTTTTTAAAGTGGATTCATGTTTGCAAGCTATTGAATTAACTTTCAAGATATTCTTTGCTGTTGATTGCAAGTATCCAACATACGCAGAAACGTTTTGGATATTTTTACAAAAATCTGGCTTTGATATTCACTTACAAGAGAAATGTAACAACTCGTTAAACGTTTTGTTAGGTCGCGTTAACGCAGAAATAGAGCGTTTACTTGCGACATAATTTTTCTGAACATAAATATCATTTCATGTGCAATCGTTAACAAGATGTTTCGGTGCTATATTTGTAGTACATTTTTATGTTTCGATAATAAGTCGCTTCTAAATCATTACAAAGAATTCCATCCTTTATTAAAAATATATAGATGTAACGATAATAATTGCAGATCTTTTGCTATATTTAATTCTTTTAAGAAACATAGATATAAGAAACATTTATCAGAGTCTAATATTACATATAATAACCAAACTATAAAACAATATGATCAAAACCTCGATTTCATAGATGCAATAGATAAATTCTTACCGGTGAGAACAAATCAAAGTATACAACATTATAAAGATAAAAAATGTGAAAATGTGGAGTATATAGTAGATCCCATACAAATTAACTCTGATTCTGATATTGAAACTGATTTAGAAGACGATTTATTTTTCGACATTCCACAAAACAATGGCCACAATACTAGTGATGAAGCGACAAACGTAAAATTTGAAAAACAAAGAAATTATTAATTTCACAAGTAAATTGTACACTTATTTAGACGTACCTCGTGTTAGGATAAATGATATTGTGAGAAGTACAGGAAATCTCATCGACAATTATTTACTTTTACTAGAAAAACATTTATTAAATCGACTCGAAACTTTTAATTTAAGTTTAGATTCAATATCTGCTATTAAAGAAGTATATATTCGCAGACTTTAGTGACCCTTTCACGGATTGTAAAAGCGAATAGCGTTTTTTTAAATTGTTGAAATGCTATGATACATTTATACTTCCTGAACAATATTTAATCAGAGAAAGAGAAGAATTCCGAGAAAAAATGGCATAAATATTATTGAAAGTATTCCAGTGTATGCACAGTTTATTCCTCTTCGCAAAGTTTTTCAAAAAATATTTGAAATCCCAAATCTTTTTGATGAAACATTAAGATATTACCAATCGCTGAGATCAAATAACGATATTATAGAAAATTTTGTTCAGGGATCTCTTTGGGAAGAAATAAGTTCGCATTTCACAGGAAAGATTGTTTATCCAATTTTTTTATTTTTTTATGATTATGAGAATAATGTGTTAGGCTCTCATAAAGGCTTATCTAAGTGCGGCGCAGTTTATGTAACTATACCATGTTTACCTCCTCACATGCAATCAAAGTTAGATAATATTTTTCTGTTCCTATTATTTAACTCACTTGATCGACAAATGTTTGGCAATAGAAGTGTTTTTCAAAAAGCAATTGACGAATTGCATTACCTACAAACAGAAGGTATAACAATTAAACATAAAGATGGAAACAAGCAAGTATATTTTGTTTTGTCTTTAGTGGTGGGAGACAATTTGGGTGTCCATTCTATCTTTGGTTTCGTGGAAAGTTTCAATGCTACATTTTTTTGTCGATTTTGTCTAATTAATAGAAAAAATATTTGTGATTTCTTAGATGAACGTATGTGCATTCTCCGTAATGTAGATAATTATACTTCACTTTTGGCATTAAAGAATGTGAGTAAATCTGGTATAGTTAGTGTGTGTTCAATGATTTAGATTATTTTCACGTTACAAAAAATTTATGTGTAGATGTTATGCATGACATTTTAGAAGGTGTATGCAGATACGATTTAGCGTTATTTCTAAATTATTTTATTGATAAGAAATACTTAGCTTTAATACTAGACGTTAATACTAGAATAAGATCATTTCGGTACAGTCACAAACATAATATTAATAAACCTGTGAAAATCACAGAACAAAACTTGAAAAATAAAGCAATCATAATAAGTTCTGCCGAAATGTTGTTATTAGTAAGGCATTTCTGTTTAATTATCGGCTCTTTTATTTCACAGGAAGACGAATGTTGGCAGCTTGTTATTCTTTTAAAGCAAATAATCGACATTACAACTAGTTCAAGAGTTCATTGTGAAACGTATCATTTATTAGACACTATTATTAATGAATATTTAACTTTATTAAATAACAAATTCCCAGGCAAGATAAAACCGAAACATCACTTTTTAATTCATTATGCTCGAATAATGAAGCTTGTCGGTGTATTATGGAAAACTAATTGTATGCGATATGAAGGTAAACATAGAGAAGGGTAAATATTTCAAGAACAATAGCTATAAAACACCAACTGCTTTTAAACTACAGGTTGCAATATATTTCATCTTGCCATTTGTTAACTCTTGGACCAGTTGCCCAAAAAAATGTACGCGAAATACCTTTTGTAAATAATTGTATTACATCTTTTCAAGTAGAATTTAACATATCAGTTGCTAAGTGGATATGTTACAACAATAATGTTATTAACAAAAAAGCTGTTATATCGTTACATTCAACGAAGGAGTAGATTTTTATTTTGTGCACACTATTATTATTAATGAAAAACAAAATAACTTTATTATTTTAACTAAAAGGATGTTACAGTGCTATCTAGATGAACATGTACAATCCTACAAAATTTATGATAATACTTGTTTTGAGTGGGTTTATTTAACTAAAAACAATTTATTTGATTCTGTTGTGACGCATTGCGTTAGGCTTAGTGAAAGTAAAAATTATATTGTTAAAAAATGGTTTTAAAGAAATACCAAATAAATGAAATTATCACTGAAAAGTGTGTATCTATATATATATATATATATATATATATACACATATATCAGTATTTATATATATAAGATTTAATTATCCTCAGTATTTTTATTACCATTAAGGCAATTATACATATTGTAGCATAGTATAGAGAGAAGACATATTTAGTATGGTAATTTTTCTTTTACGTGCGTTCTACATCCTTTCTAAAAAAGAGCATGTTAAGTCGATACTCGCATATCTCGAAGTTTTTTGTTGCCGCTTTTCCGCGATGCCTATTGGTTCTCTCGCTGCGCTTACTTCATTTGCAGCTGTCATCGTATATATTTTGACGGTTGTGTGTATTGTGTGTATCAAGTTAATAGTGTAATAGTAATAGCATAATGTTAAAGCTAAATAGCGCGCGCGAAGCGCGCGTCTGTGGTGTCTAGTATAGTAAAACGCGCTCTCGAAAAAGTGCCATACTTGATGGAAATATTTACTTCTGCGTATAGTTTTATTCTTTGCTCTCTAAATTTCCTATACTTTCTTGAAATCTTTTGCATATTATGACTATATCCTAGCCATGCAAGATTAGTATGGTATTTACTTTGTTTGTGTATATACTTATATTTTCGAGAAAAATTTTCTGCGTGTATAATATTCTCACATATAACTATATAATATTTGAGTGGGATTAGCGTCCCACTTTTTGAATCTTTCGCGAACAAATAACTCTCGCGGCTAAATTATTTTCATAGTCGTTCATATAGTCATCTCTACTTTCGGTCAAGTCGACTCGCTAGCTTGGCGAACAACGAGCGTGTCCAGCGTGCGCGCGTAAATACGACGTTGGAAAAGTTTCACCGAGTGAAACCTTATTATCGCCGGTGCCGTGCGCTCGTTTAGCTCGCTCGTTCGCCCGCTTGCTCGCCCGAGATCCGACGACGACCTCGTTCGATTAATTTGCCAACGTTTCGCACCCACGAGGCGCCTGTCATTATATCCCGGATGAACGGACAGTGTGGGCTGACGCGGAATAAGCAGGAAATTAAAAATATATCCGCGTCACACTCTCGACTCGCCCGTGCAGATATGGCAACGGATTGGTCGCGGAGAGGGAATTGCATCACTTGCAACGAGCGTGTGTCAGGTGTCTTTTTTTCATACGCTAATAGAGGACGTCGCAAAAGTGACGTATAGCAACGAGAAAAAGCTGTTGCCAGAAAATAAAATAACGTTAATTTGTGGATTAATCTGTAGTAAATGATAAATTCTACAGTCAATCAAATTAACTAGAATTTACTAGATATATCGTAACATGTGTGTACATAGTACTCAAATAATGACTTGAATTTTTATAAAACATGTGTAAGAGATAGATGCAAATTATTTAGAAATGCACACTGTGTGGTTAGAGGGTCGAGACGTGGAGCACATATGGGGAGAGTGTAACAGATGATGGCATGAGAACTAAAGAGGTGATAGAAATATTAGGAGAGAAAGGACAGGGGGATGACTAGATGAGAAAATGATGGTAGAAGGCAGAGCGCGCAAAAGAGGGAGAAGGTAGAGCAAAGAAGAAAAAGTAAGAAGATGAGCAATAATAAAATAGTAAAATGTGATATAAATATAACAATGGTTGATAGACTTTATAAAATAGTATAAAATATAAAACTGAAGTCTTTTAACTCCAAGGGAAAGCAATAAAGTTATCTAATTAACTAACCAGATACAAATTATTTTATATTATTTTATTTAACAAACAATTAATAAAGAGTGACCAAGTTATCAATTATCATTATAAAATATCAGTAATAATAATTGGTACTAAACATTTTAAACGGTCCGCGTCGCTAGGCACCGGGACACATCGCCCTTTCTATAATCAGCTGCATATAGAAACTAGAATAAATGCGCTGATCGAAGTGTAGCTAACGTCGAATTCATTCGTTGGCGATAAGCGGGATATGCGGGAGGCAGTAGCCTAGTCTCTCGATAAAAATGAGAGACCCTCCATTTCGGAGTCCCTTTTATCGTTCCCGATATATCGTTCCGAGAGTGCAAGAGCGGCTCTTAGGTCGTTCTAATTTCATCTCGAGCTTGATCCGCATCAAACTCGCTGGAGAGGCTACGTCATTATACAACCGAAGTAGGAAAGAATGATCAGCCTTGTTCTCCGCGGTATGTTCATTGGTATTCCGGATGAGCGATATGCGCGTTTCTAGTGGACGAGATCGGGGAGCCATTTGCTCTCCGACACCAAAACGAGCCTCAACGAGGGTAATTTCGTTGCTGCCGCAGGCGCATTTTTCGTGGCGCGATCACGAAATCTAAGGCAATGATTAGTAATGCTAACAAAACAAGCTCGCTTTCGACACGTAAGTTCTTTCAAAGAGAAAAGAAGAAACGTCGTCTACGTCCTCATTCTCGATCTACTTACACAGCGGACTTTTAAATTTGCGCAATTTAAACATATGAAAAACCAAGTATCGCATCAAATTTTATTCATGCCAAGTAACAAATCAAATAAAAATTTAAAACAAGTTTATTAAATTCTTCTTTGATCGTAAAGGTAGGGATAAATAAAAAGAGAGAGAATTATGTTTTGTAGTTTTAAGATTAGGCTTTGAGTTTCGCACGCAGAAGTTATGGAAGATATGAGTTTAAAGTATATGATAGGTTCTGGAGTATAAGGTTTATAGAGAGAATGCATAGAATTCAAGTTTTATAAGTTTTAGGTTGCAAGAAATTATTTTAGAGATAAAACGAGATAATTTGTTCTTCCTAAATTAAAGGAGATTTGAGAAGCATTTAGAAATGGAATATTATAATATTAGTTGGTGCGCGTTGTTGTATGAAGATATATATGTGTGTGTGTGTGTATAGGTGAATAATGTCCGCTTTTTGGCCTACTGCTGAAGCGGACTAGATTCAAATATTTTTGAGTTTAGATTGAGAGTTTAACGTGCAAATAATGGATTTAGTCGTTTAGGGCTAAGGGATAGTTTTTCTAAAAGAAAAAGAAAATACGGAATAATGAATTAATAGTTGCACGCGTTAAGTTAAAAAAGTTGGTATGAGTGTGTATAAGGCATATTGTAAACCAAGTCCATTTCTTGGCTTTTTTGTAGCTGAAATTAAATAAATCTATCTATCTAAATTCTTCTTTGATCATCAGCTTCTAATCATTCAGATTGCGAGGAAAAGACTATACGTTCAATCACTTTTTATAGATATTTATAGACATATTCGAAATATCATTTTATATAGCTTAAAATGTGCAGAAAACAATTTTATTTAAAAAACTTTTTTTAAACATTCTTCAAAGACAGTCAATTTTCGAGTTTCTACCTTTTAATGCAAACTATTATTTTTACAAGTACGAATTATACATTCTCGATCCAAAACCTGCCTCAAAATATAAGAACCATCCTGTATATTCTAAATGCATAATGTATATAAGTTGTTGCATGTATATAGGTGCATGCAGCACTCACCCAGTATCACCGATGTAATCCAGCATGCGTATTTTCAGCATCTCGTATGCTGAATCGGTCGGCGTTCCGTCACATGAACGAGACTCCTGTCAGAGATCGGAATTGTCGCCGGATCGTCACGATCCCGATGCCAAAATAATCGCACGTCGCCGATGACCGATATCCCGGGCAAGTCTAACGCGAGTTATCGAACGGTACCAAGTCCCCGATGCCTCGAAACGAAGCCGCGCGTGCTTTGCGCGAGTCACCTTGCACGGGAGACGCACGCTTATTCGGCTACCCGATCGACGACAAAGCCTGAATTTTCACTATTCCATGTAGAATGTAACTACAATGATGTATTTTAAATACATAGATTCGTATTCGCGCCGTACATTTAATCCTTTGGCGTAACTTCGTTCAAAAATATATTTTTAAACATCATAGATGTTTGTAAAATCTCCGTACCAATAAATATTACAAAAATTCATATATCTTCTAAAAAAAAAATTGCAAGAGAAGATACGTTTCGATGTTCAATATAACAAGACAAATGAACCGTGTATAAAATATAGAAATTTGGTGATGAGCATATTGTTCTATCACCTGCCTCGTCCGAGAGGCAATCACGTTTAATGTTATAATATACGGCATGAATATGAGGAAATTAGAATGCTGAATTAGAACACAATTATAGTAAACCAATTCGTTAGCCGACGATCAATATATTACGATTTCATCGAGAAATCGAATTCTCAAAGAAGAGATGGAAATGACGAGAATCGGTGCACGATCGAGTCGTAAATAACAAAAAAAAAACACAATTTACATAAGGTATTTTACACAAAAAAGGGATTTAAGAATAATTTTACATCTGTCGAATGTTTCGTCGAATCGACGTCGCGATTATATTTGTCGAGACAATACAGTTAGTCGGTCCTGTTGTCGTCTCGCGAAGTGGACCGCGAGCAAGAAGACCTTGACAAATCGCGACTAGAAAATCCTGATATACCCATCGTCTTTCGATTAATGACGCGCATCTACTTTAATCTTTTTCAAGACTCGTTCGAAATTAACTTACTCATATTTTTTTATAAGAAATCTTCTCCTTTTCGCCTGTATCAAACAAATATCTTTCATTTTTCAATTATTTTCCTTTCAATTCGAGCAAATAACGTTCTACGAACGACACCCCGACAGTGTCCGCGGACATATCAAGATAAAGAGGAACTTGAAATGATCTTGAAATTGAAACGAATTACCGGCATCCCCGTCGTTTCCGTCGCGTAACGAGTTCACGTGGGTTGTTTGACATTTGACGACATTAGTTTTCATCCGATTGTCTCGTTACGCCGCTGTTACACCCGACAACAGCTATAACAATATAATTCACCAGATCATTCGTTATCGTTCTTTGCGAGTCACGTGGTACACGTGTACCTGGTTCACGTGTAATTCGCACTGGATCCCGATATAACGTCACTTCCGGCAAGGTCTGATACTACAACTTTCAAATATTACTACGTCGCGCGGTTGCAGTTTTGAGCATGTTTTTCTCAAAATATAGTGATTTTCTACTTCAATTACCGATTCGAGATATACATATATACACTGCATTTCCAGTGTATAGTTAACACTTTCTTTCGCACTTTTCGTCGAAATTCGACACTGATCGAGATTTGTCCCGTTGTGAAAAGTCGAAGAAAAAACGACGAGATACACGACGCGGACGGCGCGCGGCGTATCGAAGCGCCGAACAACTGTTTAACGAGCCTGCTCGTACTTGCATCGTCAGTGGCACTCGCTCCCACCCGCAACAGTCTCCGTCACCTCCTCCTCCTCCTCCTCCTCCTCCTCCTCCTCCTCCTCCTCCTCCCTCTCCTCTTCCTCCTCCATCTTCACTATTCGCTCGAGTCCTCCACTAGCTCCGCAGGCTCCGCTTTCCGCTCCTGTCCGAGATCCTCGAGAAGAGGACTTCGCGAACCGCTTTCGAAAACCGCCGCGGCGCCGGTCTTTCGAGTTCGATAAGATGTTTGCGCTCTTTCAGGAGCCAATCGGCATCTCGATGCTTTGAGTGCCATCGATCATCGTCACTAGCCGGCACTAATGATATCAGTTATCATCAAAAAGTTTTTACGTACCTTTGAAATACTCCTCGCGCGTATTTAAGATTGAATTGTTCAAAATGTAACCATTTTATTTTACCAGTTTTTAATCTTTCAGAACTTTGTACCTTCCTTTATCAGTGAATCGGTAAAACCAATGAAAATACTGATGTACAATAATTCAATTCTGAACAATTGATTATTCTGTCAGATAGATTTATTTAATTTCAGCTACAAAAAAGCCAAGAAATGGACTTGGTTTACAATATGCCTTATACACACTCATACCAACTTTTTTAACTTAACGCGTGCAACTATTAATTCATTATTCCGTACTTTCTTAAATTTCTTTTAGAAAAACCATCCCTTAGCCCTAAACGACTAAATCCATTATTTGCACGTTAAACTCTCAATCTAGCGGACTAGATTCTGAAGCGGACTAGATTCAAATATTTTTGTTGATTAACTCAAAAATATTTGAATCTAGTCCGCTTCAGCAGTAGGCCAAGAAGCGGACATTATTCACCTATACACACACACATATATACCTTCATACAACAACGCGCACCAACTAATATTATAATATTCCATTTCTAAATGCTTCTCAAATCTCCTTTAATCCAGGAAGAACAAATTATCTCGCTTTATCTCTAAAATAATTTCTTGCAACCTAAAACTTATAAAACTTGAATTCTATGCATTCTCTCTATAAACTTTATACTCCAGAACCTATCATATACTTTAAACTCATATCTTCCATAACTTCTGCGTGCGAAACTCAAAGCCTAATCTTAAAACTACAAAACATAATTCTCTCTCTTTTTATTTATCCCTACCTTTACCTTAATATTACAACCATTATCCTATTTTCCAAACACATATTGACAAAACCCTTACACTCAAATATTTACATACACTTATATATAATAAACTCGACTAATAACAAATCTCTTGCTTCCTAACTAATACTTTCCTATGTCTCCCTACCAAACTCATCACACCTCCCTATATGCCACTCCCTCCTCTTCTTTTCTTTTCTCTTTCGATATCATCTTCCTAATCTTAATCTCTACTTGATCTTTTGAGTTCATTCCTAGTTTAACTCAAAAAACTTCTGTGCCCTCAAATCGCTCCATTCCTCTTCCTTATTTGCCAAATTTCTCAGCACTGCTCCTCTCCTCTCTTACTAAATTGTCTCCCAGCACTTCTTCTCTCGTTCCCTCCGAAGCAACATTTATTTCCTCCGCGCGCGTTCGCGCGTTCTCTAGTTATCTTCCCGTACCTCCTATCTGCCGTTGCATAATCAATTTACCTGTATTCGCATCCGTGTCCTCCAAAGATTCTAATATTTCCAGAAAACTGCGGCGTCCATTCTTAAACTGTAACGATCATACCTCTTTCCACATTTTCTTCCTCTTCTTCCTCTCCTCTTCTCACCAAGCCTTGTGTCCTCATTTACTCCCTTTCCTATTTCCATCTTCATTTACCTTTTCTTTCCTTCCACGCAGATGTTTCGTCAATCCTTGTTCCAGGATTACGCCAATCGCTATTCTTCACCTTTCTTCTGTTCATCTTCTCTCTTCTTCATCATTGGCTTAACCCTTCCTCAGTTATTTAACTTCTTTTACTTCCCTTTCCTAGAACCTCTGAATCCGCCAATCCTTGTGTCCTAGCTTTATTTCA
Source organism: Temnothorax ravouxi (assembly GCA_030770255.1). NCBI lineage: Eukaryota > Metazoa > Arthropoda > Insecta > Hymenoptera > Formicidae > Temnothorax > Temnothorax ravouxi. The sequence continues at coordinate 20,616 of JASTWP010001758.1, read as the reverse complement.
CCTTTCTTCTTTTCCTTTCCATTAACCCGGAACTCGAGTTTTTACAACTACTTTTTTCTTCTTTCTTCTTCACCTTTAATCCTCCCTTGTTTGGTATAACCTCTTCTATAACAGCACTTCTTTCACCTACCTCTTGTCTTCTTCCCTTTTCCTCTTCTTCCTCTTCTTAATCTTGATCCTATATTTCCCAATTTAAAATTTACATGTGTTCTGAGTTCGACCTGTCATCACATTAATTTTCTTATCTATTTTCTTAACCTATGCTTAATTTACGACCGAAGGCTCCTTAGCTAATCACTTATCATACAATCTTCTTTACAATCATCGATCGAAACCTTCCCTACTTTATCTACATTACCTTTACCGCCTTTTCCGCCTAACTGACTCGTCACCATAACCTCATCCTACCACGTTCGCTAAACACTTCTATACTACTTTTCTCTACTTGCATCCTACTATCTCCCTTCATTCTCATCGCATCCCCTATTTACACCCTATCTTTCCATTATCCCTACTTGCCACATACTAATCTTTAAACCCAGAAACAAAGCTAAAATCGCACAACGCACTTTCACCGCTACACACACGCGCCATCTAACCAAGTCAATTGATTATTCTGTCATTACACAAATTATCAAAACTAATAAATGAGCAATCATATAGTTATTTTATATGTATTTTTCATTACATATGTAAAACATTGATACACAAAAATGATGCCTTTTATCTCTGAGTTCTTGGCTCAGTTTGGATCTTTTCTGCCTGAGAACATAAGGCCGCAGTTTTTTCTCTCTTTATTTGTTAAAAGAAAAAGATTAGCTTAGAAGAGGTCAGATTAGGTTAGACTAGCTTAGGGTTAAGAACCCCCTGATTTAGAAATCCTTCTCTACGTTAATGCCATTATGCCACGGTAAGGCCGACAATTTTCTATTGAGATAATAGCACGGAGAAGAGACTCGGGGACTGGCGGAAAATCACGAGACTAGTTACCGAACGTATATACTAATAGTATACCCCGTTGTTCGACCACGGAAGATCGCTCGAGGCTCGAGAACCGAAGTATATTATGAATTTCACAGCGATCGGTCAATCGCGCAACATTTTTCCTGCGCGAATTTTTTCCGACAGATTTACGGTGTCGGAATAGAATTTATTAACGTTACCGTACGACGAAACCCAGGAACGGATAAAAATAAACGGGGAATTATTTGGACATGTGCACCATGCCTGGGTATTCACTATGCGCACGTGCTCGCGCGATATCAATATTTGTTGTAATAAATTATCTGAGGAAGCTGCGCCCGATAAAGCTTCCACACCTCCAGAAAACTTCGGGCTCTCTCGAGCACGTGGAAAGCCCACTTTCCTTCCACGAAATAAGTACTACGACCGTTGTTGTTCCATCATCACCATCGCTCTGATAAGATTGCCACTTGAATAGAGTCACACCTTTTATTCACCGTAATGAATCAGGAAGTCTAACGAATAGTGCGATAATGCGAGATACGCTTAAAAAGGTGCACTGATAACCGCATAACAACAATCGCCCATAGATATCGTATTAATATTTATAATATTGATACTATTTTATTTTCAATTAGCTAGAATTATGTGCTTTTGTGGTAGGGATGCTAACTTAACAAAGGTTTATAAATAGGTTTACAAGATTATTTCTCACAAAAATTCTTCATCTTTCACGTATGTTTTTAAATTTTCTTTAAAATGCCATTATTAACAATTATCTTTTCTCGTTTCAAGATTCATGATTTTAACATGCATATACATATTATAATAGATACTAATTATAGTATAGACATTTACAATTTATTTTTATTTATCTATTGTTTTGTTTATTATTAGTATCTATCATTTATTTAACTTTAATAACTCCGGGATAATAAATGATGTGTGGTTATTTCTCACTGTTTCTCGTGGTCGAGGGACAAAGAGTCCCTTCGCCGGATTGGATCGTGAACGATTCACCGCGCGCGAGGGATACAACCCCCTGTAGGAATATAGGAATAGGTAGAGCACCCGAGTGCATCGTGAGTAGAATAGCCAATTACCGGCGCACGTCGCATGCGTTTTTTCCTCGGCCCCTATTGTGATCGTTAAATTTAGCGGAATTATTTTGCGCGACCCCCTGCCATACCGTCATTAACGCGCGGTGATTAATCTTCGTCCGAAATCGACGCGTATCGTCCGTGCGCACGACATCGGCGATATATCAAACTTGCATTCAGATCCTGGAATCTCGGCGCAGTCGTAGGCGCGGAAAAGCTCTCGAACAAGTCGACGATGAGCATGAAATAACTCGTCACTCATTGTCAGCCTCAGGAAACTGATAAGTCAGACGTTAGCACGTAACATCTGAGAAGAAACGACACCAATTTTGCAGTCAACGAGACGAAAAATAACCAATCGCTAACAACATCGAAAACTCAACCGAAAATATATTTATCAAATAAAAATCAATCATCTGTGTATTATTCGAAATCTAAAGCAATATATGTATTTGACGGTTTCTATTCCGCGCTTAAAATAATTAGAGCGCGATTCGAAATCCGATCTGAAGTGAGCGTCGGATAACATCGCAACATCGCTATTAGAAAGCCTCGCCATTTATAGCTTATTAATGTATCGTGCTATCTCGATTCGAGCCGAACGCTTCCGGCGTTACTAAGTATTCTCGCGAAGGCCGAGTAAATACCTTTTGTACGAGTGAATGAAATTTACTCGTCAAGATCAACATATTCAACATTGCGCACACATAGACTATACTTAGACATCGTTAGGCTAATGCCAATGTTACAACTATGAGCGCTGTTTGTTACCAAAAGAATCGAGATGTTTCGTGTGATAGAATTAATATTCTATTTACTAAAAAACTAAAACATACACTTGTTATTGTAAACAATAATCTCTCATAATAATATTCATTTTTTTTCCACGAAATCACAAAGGAGGAAATATTCTTTGTAATTTTTTACGAATTATAAATAATTCCATATATGTATGCATAGTATTAATCATTTGCATTTTATATCATTTTATTCTAATAATAATGTAGTGAGTATCTATTAAGTTATTCTGCTTTTCGCACGGAATTGTTGAGTAACTTTTCTCACAGTTCGTAACACAGTTCTCCTTATTTTCATAGCTCGCCGCTCGCGCTATCTGTGTTCGCATTTCTGTGTTTGCATTTCTGTGTTTGCATCGGCCGAAATCCGAAATGCCGAATCTATAATCTCACGCATTCGTGCACTCATGCTCGCGACATTCAAGCAAATCGATAAGGAAATTCGGCCCCTTTGATTAGCCAGGCTGCAACAAAGAGCTACACAATAAATAAGTATCGTAAAAGTTTGGCACGAAAATTCGGACTCCCTGATCAACTGCCAAAGAGTTGCGCAGTGGCATTTTTTTAAAGCCATGCGTCGCTCATTTTTCTAATCGTGTAGAACCCTGAACCTGTTAGCAAACGATAAACACCATAATGCCTTACATAATGAGGGGAATAACATCGTTTATTATGACGAAGAAGGGAGAAATGAATAAATGGGAGAGGGAGGGGGACATCCTCATTTCGTCGGCTTAGGCAGTGCACAGTGGTCGTCGTCGATCGACTGTCGAGCGGAGATGATCGTTAAGTAATAAATTAGATTTACTAGGTGCCGGGAATTATGCGACATCGCGCGCGCGCGCGCGCAAGGGAAGCAAGTAGGGCAGCAGCGTAGAACGGAAAAACGGAAACGACCTTGAGGAGAGAAGTAGCGTACCCCGATCGGCCCGATCGGCGTGGCGGGATGACCCCGCTATTTCGATTAGTTAACGGAGGCCGCCGGCCGCTGTTGGTCGCAACCGGAACACTGGGAACTGGGTCAGGTTTTTTAAGGGCCTCGCCTCGCGTCCTCCCCCGCATTCATGATGAATGAAGCGCGTTATGCAAGCTCGTCGAGCGATAAACAAGTTGAGAGCGCTACTATAAAACACCGCCATCAAGTTCTTCTAGCTAAAGATCACTTTTCTAACATTCAGAGGAAAAGCAAAAAAAAAAGCGTAGGATTTTTTCAGAAAAAAAATATTATGTTGCATTTATGTGCGGAAATAATAGAATAGTTGATATAATGAGTTTGATTATCAACGTGGGAAGAACAATAATCTATAGCATTATTTTATTTTATTATATTTTTAACATTGTAATTAAAACGTTCGGGGTGTCACATATGTAATCTTAGAATATTCGTAAAACGTACAAGTTTCATATGTGTGTGTGTGCGAAATGTCTAAGGAGAAGTCCGATATTTGTGGAATAGAGTAAGGTATCTGTAAAATATTGACGGTTCGGTCTCGAATGTCTCGATATCGTTCCGATAAGTGAACTATCGATAAACGGGTTTCTGTCGTATTTGATTATCCTGCCAATAAGATTGAGTCCGTGAGATTCCATCGCGGCTCGTAATATCGCCCGCGATCTCAAAAGGAAAGGAATAAAAAATAATACATTAATATTTATATGTATATTAAACAAAATATCAAACGTTTTTTTATGAATTATATCGTCGAAACCCGAACCCGACAACCCGACGACACCGTGATAGCTGAAAAACGTTGACGCGGCGAGGCGAGGAGATATGGAGATAAGGGGGAAGCAGAAAAAGGGGGGCAAAAGGTAACGGGGTTAAGCACCCTACCTGTGGATTGTGGCGTTCCGGGGCCGGGGCTCCGGGGAAGCTGCCGGGAGTGCCGCGAATGTCGCGCGGCCGTGGCCGCGGCCGCGGCAGTCAGCCAGGGGTGTGGGGGCCTTGAAGAGATCGCCGAACGACAGGTGATGGCTGTAATCGCGATAAGCCCAGGTGTATCCTCCGCGCGTATCCTCGCTGCCCTCCTTCGCGGTTAAACGTTGTCGCCTACCGGCATTATCGCCGCCATCGGCCGTAGCACCACCGTGACCACCGCCGCCGCCACCCTCGGAGAGATGGCGGATCAAGGGTCGTCGCATGTCTCATTCGGATCGCACGACCGACTGAACTCGGCTCTTCCGCTCTTCCTTCGCGCGACTAGGTCGGGTCGTAGCCGCCGGCCGCGATTCGCGCCGCCCGCCGGCCGCCCGGGCCACGGGCACGACAGGACGTCGCGTCGGCGTCGAAACGTCCAACGACCTGCTTGATCGCTTTTGCGCGCGCGCACGCGCAAACAAGAATCTCGTAAAAACATTCGTTCACCACGCACCTGACGCACCACGTCGCGCGCCGCGATCCGTTCGCAGCTTCTATTCGCGATACCGAAAAAAACGCGTAATCGTAATACCGGGCGCCGCGCCGCGCCGGGAGAACTTGCGTACACGCAAGTAATTAACCACCTCGCGTGCTATCCGCTGACACTGCTGACAGTGACGTGGAGTGACGGCACTGACGGCGACGCGGGCAACGACCTACTTTGGCCGCGCTCGGCTAAACGGTTGACTGTCGCCCTCCCGCGGCGTCGCGGCCGCATCCGCGGCCGGCACGCGTCTACTCTTCGCAGATAAGACAGGTCGCGTACGCAACGCGCTTTACGCGTTACCGACGCTACAGCGGACTGATCTATAATATATAATAATAATAATAATATAAATGATATTCGTACCATTCGTGGTCGATTCAGAAATAGCTAGGCCATACGTGTATGTATATGACTGAGGTTCATTAGCAAACGTTCTATGCTTTGTACATACCATTACGTAATGGTAATTAAAATGTTTCTTATTACTAAACTATTAAGAATTTATCTCCATTTTATGAAGTAATTTTCTTGAATTGGAAATTATTTGGAGATAACAATATCTAAAAATTATTCAGCATATACATGACGAATAATTAACAACAAAAATATGTTATGTATCTTCAGACGCCATTAGCAGCAATTCAAATTTTCCTAAACCACGGCGTGATGAATTCGAGGATGCAATGATAAAAGCTCTAAAAAGTACAAAAGAGCGTTTTCGCCGACAACAAAAACGACCAAGATGTATAGAAAAATGATGAACCCGAAGAGTCTTTTATAAGAAAAACAAGAATCTCAAATAGAAGACAAAAGGATGGTCAGTCTATTAAACTCCGACGATGCTCAGCAGGATGTACATACATGCTCAGCAGGATGATCAAGACTGTACAAATCTGTCGGATATAACCCAACAGTCAAATATAAGTGAACAGTCGTCGGATTATAATCCAGCAGTTTCTAATGATGATGATTAATATACTTAAGAATATCTTTTTCCTTTTATTTATCAATGATAAAGACTGCAATACATAAGTGAACAGTCACTGAATTATAATCCAGCAGATTATAATGATGATTATACCTAAAAACGTTATCTTTTCTTTTTTATTTCTCAAAATTATTTTCTTATATATAAAGGTATCTTTCTTTTTGCAATTTTTTTAAATATTATTTAATGTATAATATAAGATATAAGTGGAATATTTTTTTATATATTTAAAATTTATATATCTATGTTAATTAATTTTACGTACAAATTTAATGCAAATTATACGTATATATACTTCGTCAAGCAGACTTTGTTAAGTCCAAAAAACATTCATTAAATCAAAAATACATCAAGCTTCATTATTATAACAAATAAAAATATTTTTTATAAAATTATTATAAAGTGTCTTTATTTACAACATTGTTTTGTAAAAAGAATTCAAAGAAATATATAAAATTATTAATAAGTATTAAGTACAAATTTTTATTCGCAAAAATTTATTTGTATGCACGATGCCGACATTCTGACTTGCAAAAATACTAGCATGCTGCCTGCATTGCCCGTTAAGCGCAATGTGCCGTCACTGTGCTCGTCAGGTGCGGCAGTATCTGGACATCACATGACAGCATGCCATTGCACGCGTGCGTGCATTATGCGGCCATTGTGCCAACATTTGGTTATCTGGGAAGGTTTAAACTTATTTAAACTATATATGGATGCATGGTAAGAGAGAAAGTTGAGGGGAATCTACGATTCAGTTGGTTGATCGCTAACTTTACTTATTCTTCAAAATATTACATTTATTATTAATTAATTCATCGGAAAGCGAGGAACAATGAAAAATTCCTATATCGGAAGATTGCACTAAAGTAAAAAAGAAATTTTCAATCTTATGAAAACGTTTCACTACAAGATAATACTTATTATTATGACTAATAATATTTTGAATAATGCAAACGGTAGAATCCTTGAGAATTATTGTATCATCCCTTTCATTTAATGATAAAATAAACTGTTTACAAAGTAATTTCCGATATTGAGAATAGTGATGGAAATCACATGCAGGTACAGGTCCATGTTTATGTAAACCTGAAACTTGAATGAAATCTTCAATTGAAATAACGGATTTTTCCTGTAATCCTTTTTCCTCATAACGTCTATTTGCTATTTGCTGCAAATGTTGATTTGGCTTTCTGCAAATTTTTCTAAAATAATTCATATTATTTTCATATGGGAAAGCCGAAAACGAATCCAAAGGACCAAAATTTCTTACATCATTAGCTAAGTGTAAAAGACCATGGACATTATACGAAAGAAATTCTATACCATAATACTCAGGAGCTCTTTTAACAAAAATTTTTAACATTAATTCTGCTTCATTAATAGCTGCTGCATTCCTACAAGAAACGACGTCTACTAAAATACGCATCGCAGAATGGAACAATAAAAAGTGGCAAATACATGGCTTCATTCATGAGTCCGTAAAAAATAACAGGACCACTATACAGCAAAATCTGACGATGTTCTGTAGCTTTGAAAGAACGATGCTTCGTTGCATTAATCGGCTTTCTAGCAAACTCTTTTGGACAAAATTTCTTGGCAATCTCTAATCTAGCAGAAAGAGTTTTTATTGAAGTAAGTGATAGTTTTGCAGAAGAAGCATATTTTCCATCAACGATAGCTAAGAATATTTTTTCCATAACACCAATGCAAGATAAATGCATATAATCGAAAACACATTGAATCACTAAATCTATAGAAAGACGTGCAATGCTACATTCACCTTCAGTATGATGTTCTCCATCTAAACACATAACATATTCTTCGTTTGTTCGCAATCTATGATCAACACCACTAAACACCATAACACCTTGACGAGCACTAGTTCCTACAACCCAACATTTGGAACATGGAACTCGAGACTTATGACCCTGATGACCTAATACAAAAGCACGTGCTACTGCATCTGCAATAAAGCAACGGAGCTCAAAAGTCAGTTTTTTCCCCTTAAAAATAATCCCATTGTTGTTTTTAACTTGTAGCACATCATCGACAAATGGTTTTAAAAATTCTGTAGCACTTGTAGGCTTCGAAGATCCTTTCCAAACCCCTACGATTTCTGGCTTGCTTTGAAAAATATTAGCAATTCTAATTTGTATTGGATATAACTGAATATTGCTTGCACTATCTAAAGAAGCACCATCTATGTGAAAATCAATTTCTAAATTATTAGGGATCATATTTAAAGGAGTAATTTGAAGAATAAATTTGACACCTTCTTCGAAACCTAAATGGAGATATTGTCCTCCAGCAATATCATCAATACGACATGACGTACGAGGAGTATTCAGAATCGTTCTTGGATCGCTGTGAAGCTTTGAAAAACAAGAATGAGTTGGAAGCAATTTCAAAATCTCCTTTGCTTGGACATGATTAATATTTGTTTTCAAAAAGACAGACGCAAGCTGTTCTTCGAAATTGTTTTCCTTTATAAATATCAAAGAATTTTCAAGTTCTTCAGATTTATTTTCATTTATATTTGCCAAATCGAATGTATTGAGACTCAAATTATTGTACTCTATATCATCAAAACATTCTATGTTTTGAAGTTCCTGCATAGCAGATGAACTGGTCGAATCATTTACTTCAAGAACATGCTCTTTTTCATTAGATTTTGAAGGCATTTGAGCAGTATTTATCATTTCTTTACGTGAAACAAGAACTGCACGAGTTAACCTCTGTCTATATTCAATTGAAACATTATGAATAGTTTTACGAGAGCGTATTTTCTGTAATTTATACATTTTACTGCAAATTAAAAAACACTAAATTGAAGCTACAAAATTCAAGGAATATTCGTTATATAAAGAAAATGATAATCAAACTTGTGTGTTGAGGTTATGTGAAATTTGTACAACTGCATGCAGTGATTATTTTAAAATTATGAGATATAATAAAATATAGTTATATTAGTTTTATATAATATAAGTAAAATAACTGCCCTTTTCAGTTAAAATTGGAGTAAAAAAGGAAACCTTGTTATAAAAAGCAGTATTCGAAGTCTCCTCAGATGCGAGATGCGTTGGATTGCATATCGGTTCGCACGACAACTCGTACTTGCATTGTGCTTGCAGAACGCTAAGGCCCGGTTTCACCAACGTGATTTAATCTAATCGGTCGATTAAACTCACTCTTCGTCTCTTTCTAGGGGAACAGTTGAAAAGAGATGAAGAGTGAGTTTAATCGACCGATTAGATTAAATCACGTTGGTGAAACCGGGCCTTATTGATAAAAATACTTACCGTGATAGCACCGTGCTAGCGCTGTCTGCTTTATCGTTTTAAAACTACTGACGGCATAATGTTTGCATGACGTGCTGAGCACGGCGTGCACTGTCATGCTAGTACGCTTGGTTATCGGGGTTTGTCGGGGTTTCTAATTTTGTTTTTCCCTATATATACGTTAATTTAGGTGTGCTTTCTTAATGCGTGGTATAAATTTCAGTACCTCTCCGGTTTAAAAATAAAGATACTGAGCCTCAAAGTTTAAAAAAAAATTTTTTAATTTAATTTTTTTAGTTTTGGCATTTTTTCCTTATAGAACTTGACGAGAAGAGCAACTTTGGTCTTCTTGGCCAACCTCGTATCTATTACCGTTTGGCCTGGAAAACCTTTTCATTAGTAAAAGTTGAAACTTTGAGGCTCAGTATCTTTATTTTTTATACCGGAAGAGGTACTGAAATTTATACCACGCATAAAGCACACCTAAATTAACGTGTATTCATAGTTTCAAGAAAATCCTAAGAAAATCGATTTTCTCTAGTATAAGGACCGGAGAACGTCCTTAAAACGTTGTTTTTTTTTAAATAGCTGTACATAATTTTGCCCACAAAGTTGTACTTTCAAGTACGACATTCCTTAAATAGAATGTTTTCCTTGGCAAAATCGAAACTTTTCCTATTTTAAATACCCACTGTGTAAAAAATGTGGAAGAAAGATATATATTATTTTTTTATTATAAACATATATGCATATATGTGTATGTAATCCGTGGTTTATAAATTAAGTTTTACATCTGTTCTTTTTATAATAACATTATTTATATTTATTTTGATTTTATTATAACATATTTCATTTGTTAATTTCAAAAATTGGCTGTAGTTGTAATAGTTTATATAATTTTGGGAATATTTTTACTATAAATATATTATCATTTTCAGTATTATATTAAGTAAAACGTGTGCACTTTTTTCCGATTTAACACTAGAAATACCAAAAGCTTTCGACCGTTTCTATTTTTTATTGTAAAAGTAGAAAATTTATATTGTAATAAAAAATTTATTCGATTTATTCGGTCTTTAACATAATTAATGTAACATTACTTTTAAAAATTGAAACGGTAAAAAATTTATTTGGTATTTCTAGTGTAAAGGTCACTTTAGACAATCTATAATTCACGACAAAAGAATTATATAATTCTATTTGTTATGTTTTGTACTTTGTAATCTAAAGAACATTTGAAGATGTATACTTAATGTATGTATGTATACATATATGTCTGTATATGTATATATTTTTTACATGTACCTCCAATTTTTTGTTTTTTTATATATGCAATTTTGTCACAAACTGTCGTGAATTATAAATTGTGTAAAGTGACCTTAAAACTAATTCTCTTAATATCTTTTCTTTTTCTATGTCCTGTCCTTTATATTCTTGTCTATCGTTTTATATCTATTCTATGTCTATCCTTTATACCTATTCTCTCTCTCTCTCTCTCTCTCTCTCTCTCTCTCTCTCTCTCTCTCTTCTATCTGTATTTATAGGAAATGTAAACAATTGTTTTCTTTATTATTAAAGAAAACAATTTTTACATTTCCTCTTGACGGAAGAGACCACCACCTTCTCGCGGTTTCCGTTGAGCAACAATATGTACGTTATTGTCCATGCATTTATTTGAAAACAATACAAAAAAATTTATCATATTGTTGCACAAATAATTTATTCCTTTTTTAAATTTTATATTACATGTATTTACTATTAACAAAGTAATTATACTATCAAAATAATATTTCTAAAACAAACAATATATAACTTAATGCTTTATTTCACTTTTCTTGTGTTAACAATAAAATCATTTTTCTAAATTAAAAACAAGATTTTTTTAGAAGAAAGCGTACATATTGGCCAAGAGTGGATTTCTATTATTTACGCTTTTTCTGTTTTTTATTTCTTTACTTAATTTATATAGTTTATTTTCAGAATAAAGATAATATAATTTTATTAGACATTATTCATGTAATTAATAAATTTTACTAACATTTTTTGTTATTAGTTTCATTACTTTTAATTAATTAGGGGACACACGATCGCGTATCGCGCCTAATGTGGGAAGGGATATTTAATTATCATCTGCAATGTCATAATACATATATTTTATTCATAAATCAACATCAGAAGGGATACGCGAGACATAATAGACGAGCCAAGTCAGCCGACGCGCTAACGCATACGACTTTCGATGAACCGACTATGGCTATGCTACGACTCGCGGAAGACCGCCGGAAGAACGAGACATCCGAGTGTATGTCTGCGCTCTTCTACCCGCCCGAAGCTGGCCGAGCCGCCGCCGAGCGCCCAGCGCACACGTACACGGCTCCGTCAGCTGTGTGCGTGTCCCCCACCAGGCGCGCAGGCAGCGGGCAAAACAGCACCGTTGGCATCTCTGATATGCGCATGCTCAGTGGCCGCACGCGCATGCAGCACATCACGTGACAACTGTTTGGTTGGTAAGTCAGAAGTGTAACATAATTTGAAATGATAGTCTTTTGTTTTATCAGAAATTATTGTGCCAAACCAAGATGCAGCTGCACGAATTCTTGGCAGTAACTCACGACAAAGAAAAGTTAATAAATTATTTAATAGAACATAATGTGATAAGAAACGAAATATATTGTCCAAAGTGCAATAATAAATTAAAGTTAAACAGAGATAATATCTCATTTCGTTGTCAGAAAGTATCACGTGAAAAAAATAAACATAAAAAATATGTGAAGAAGCAGTGCACATTGTGGTATTATTATTCGTATATTGTGGTTGGTAAAACTAGCTAGTTAGTTACGTTGATTTTTCAAGATTGGTACTACTGATAATTAGCGACCTACACGCCTCTCGTGTTAGATCGCGTGGGCTACTTACACCGATATAGATACCTAAGTTGTTTGTACGCTACTGGATTTTCTGTTTGTAAAAGCCTTAATAAAGAAGGTTATTTGTCACACTACAATTTTACAAACAGCAATAGGTAAACGCACAGTGACAGTATGGAAAAATTCTTGAAACCAGAAAGATTCGACGTAGAACCAACCTCAATCTCGGCGGATCAGAAATGGTCACACTGGAAACGAACGTTCTCAAATTTCTTAAGCCATATTAAAGACGTTCCAGAAGCAAGTAAATGTCAATTATTAACTAATCATATAGCCCCAAATGTGTACCAGTATATTAGCGAAGCAAGCACGTTCGCAGCTGCCATAGACATCCTAGACTCATTATATATAAAACCTAGAAACGAGATTTATGCCAGGCATTGTTTAGCCACTAGACGACAGCACGCTGGTGAAACGGTAGATCAGTATCTACAGGTCCTGAAACAAATGAGCAAGGACTGTAATTTTAAGAACGTCACAGCAGAACAAAATAAGAATGAATATATTAGAGACGCGTTTATTAGTGGTTTGATCTGTTCTCGTATACGGCAAAGGTTGCTGGAAAATCCAACGCTTACTATGGAGGCTGCCTTTGACCAAGCCCGAGCACTAGAACTGGCTGAACAACATTCGGCTTCCTACTCCGGACCTCTCACTACTGTGGTCGCGGCTATTAATGATGCAGTGAAACCAGACTCAGTAACGCCAGATGCAACGGTGGCAGGCGTGTCAAAGACTGAAAAGTGCTACTTCTGCGGGGAGAGCCGTCATCCTAGGACGTCGTGCCCAGCGAGGAATGCTGTGTGTAGACTATGTAGCAAAAAAGGACACTATCAGCGAGTATGTAAATCAAAATTTTACCAGCCGGCATCGAATACGACCTCCGTGAAGTTGGCCGGACAACTTCAACGTATCGAACTTTAAATATTGGAATCGATTGGTGGTCGTTTGGTGGGTCTTTGGTAGTCTAGTCCGATCGTTTGGTGGTTAGGGCCGTTTTCCTGTAAAAATCAAAATGAAATTTGCGGTGTGAAGTTAGCCGGACAATTTTTTTTTTTCAACCAATTTAACTTTTTATAGCTCATTCGACGCGGAATCGTTTGGTGGTCACGAATATCACCAGTAAAACGTTGGTGGTCAACCGTTTTCCCAGAAACTAAAAAAAACCGTATGCGCATAATGCCGGACATACACCTCTGTGCCATTAATCAGAAAAGTTGTATTTGTCACCCAAATTAACTTTGATAGGGCTCATTCGACGCGGAATCGTTTGTGGTCACGAATATCGTCATTAAAACGTTTGGTAGGTCAACCGTTTTCCCAGAAAATAGGAAAAAACCGTACTCTCACGCCATTGGTCGTACGACTCCGTGACGGTAGCTCGGTAATTTGATGAATAAAGATTATTATCAATCAAATTGACTTTTATACGGCTCGTTGGACGCGGAATCGTTTGGTGGTCACGAATATCGTCATTAAAACGTTTGGTGGTCAACCGTTTTCCCAGAAAATAAGGAAAAAACCGTAGCGCATCACGCCATGGGTCAGTACCACCTCTGTAGCTCATTAATCAGAAAAGTTAGTATTTGTCACTCAAATTAGACTTTATACGGGCTCGTTGGACGCGGAATCGTTTGGTGGTCACGAATATCGTCATTAAAACGTTTGGGTGGTCAACCGTTTTCCCAGAAAATAGGAAAAATCGTACTCTCACGCCATTGGTCGTACGACTCCGTGACGGTAGCTCGGTAATTGATGAAATAAAGATTATTTATCATCAAATTGACTTTTATACGGCTCGTTGGACGCGGAATCGTTGGTGGTCACGAATGTCGTCATTAAAACGTTTGGTGGTCATCGTTTTCCCAGGAAAATAGGAAAAACCGTACGCTCACGCCATTGGTCGTATGACTCTGTGCTATTAATTAGAAAAATTGTATTAGTCACGCAAATTGACTTCATATGGCTCGTTCGACGCGGAATCGTTTGGTGGTCACGAATATCGTCATTAGAACGTTTGGTAGTCAACCGTTTTCCCAGAAAATAGGAAAAACCGGTACTCTCACGCCATTGGTCGTACGACTCCGTGACGGTAGCTCGGTAATTTGATGAATAAAGATTATTTATCAATCAAATTAACTTTTATACGGCTCGTTGGATTTGATTGTTAAATAATCTTTATTCATCAAATTACCGAGCTACCGTCACGGAGTCGTACGACCAATGGGGTGAGAGTACGGTTTTATCTATTTCCTGGGAAAACGGTTGACCACCAAACGTTTTAATGACGACATTCGTGACCACCAAACGATTCCGCGTCAAACGAGCCGTATGAAAGTCTATTTGCGTGACAAATACAATTTTTCTAATTAATAGCACAGAGTATACGACCAATGGCGTAAGCGTACGGTTTTTCCTATTTCCTGGGAAAACGGTTGACCACCAAACGTTTTAATGACGACATTCGTGACCACCAAACGATTCCGCGTCCAACGAGCCGTATAAAAGTCAATTTGATTGATAAATAATCTTTATTCATCAATTTACCGAGCTACCGTCACGGAGTCGCACGACCAATGGCGTAAGAGTACGGTTTTTCCTATTTTCTGGGAAAACGGTTGACCACCAAACGTTTTAATGACGATATTCGTGACCACCAAACGATTCCGCGTCCAACGAGCCGTATAAAAGTCAATTTGATTGATAAATAATCTTTATTCATCAAATTACCGAGCTACCGTCACGGAGTCGTACGACCAATGGCGTAAGAGTACGGTTTTTCCTATTTTCTGGGAAAACGGTTGAATACTAAACGTTTTAATGACGATATTCGTGACCACCAAACGATTCCGCGTCGAATGAGCCGTATGAAAGTCAATTTGCGTGACAAATACAATTTTTCTAATTAATAGCACAGAGTCATACGACCAATGGCGTGAGCGTACGGTTTTTCCTATTTTCTGGGAAAACGGTTGACCACCAAACGTTTTAATGACGATATTCGTGACCACCAAACGATTCTGCGTCCAACGAGCCGTATAAAAGTCAATTTGATTAATAAATAATCTTTATTTATCAAATTACCGAGCTACCGTCACGGAGTCGTACGACCAATAGCGTGAGCGTACGGTTTTTCCTATTTTCTGGGAAAACGGTTGACCACCAAACGTTTTAATGACGATATTCGTGACCACCAAACGATTCCGCATCCAACGAACCGTATAAAAGTCAATTTGATTGATAAATAATCTTTATTCATCAAATTACCGAGCTACCGTCACGGAGTCGTACGACCAATGGCGTAAGAGTACGGTTTTTCCTATTTTCTGGGAAAACGGTTGACTACCAAACGTTTTAATAACGATATTCGTGACCACCAAACGATTCCGCGTCGAATGAGTCCTATCAAAGTTAATTTGGGTGACAAATACAACTTTTCTGATTAATGGCACAGAGGTGATATGTCCGGCATTATGCGCATACGGTTTTTTTTAGTTTCTGGGAAAACGGTTGACTACCAAACGTTTTACTGGTGATATTCGTGACCACCAAACGATTCCGCGTCCAACGAGCCGTATAAAAGTCAATTTGATTGATAAATAATCTTTATTCATTAAATTACCGAGCCACCGTCACGGAGTCGTACGACCAATGGCGTGAGAGTACGGTTTTTCCCATTTTCTGGGAAAACGGTTGACCACCAAACGTTTTAATGACGATATTCGTGACCACCAAACGATTCCGCGTCCAACGAGCCGTATAAAAGTCAATTTGATTGATAAATAATCTTTATTTATCAAATTACCGAGCTACCGTCACGGAGTCGTACGACCAATGGGGTAAGAGTACGGTTTTATCTATTTCTTAGGAAAACGGTTGACCACCAAACGTTTTAATGACGATATTCGTGACCACAAAACGATTCCGCGTCCAACGAGCCGTATGAAAGTCTATTTGCGTGACAAATACAATTTTTTAAATTAATAGCACAGAGTCATACGACCAATGGCGTGAGCGTACGGTTTTTCCTATTTCCTGGGAAAACGGTTGACCACCAAACGTTTTAATGACGACATTCGTGACCACCAAACGATTCCGCGTCCAACGAGCCGTATAAAAGTCAATTTGATTGATAAATAATCTTTATTCATCAAATTACCGAGCTACCGTCACGGAGTCGTACGACCAATAGCGTAAGAGTACGGTTTTTCCCATTTTCTGGGAAAACGGTTGACTACCAAACGTTTTAATGACGATATTCGTGACCACCAAACGATTCCGCGTCGAATGAGCCGTATAAAAGTCAATTTGATTGATAAATAATCTTTATTCATCAAATTACCGAGCTACCGTGACGGAGTCGTACGACCAATGGCGTAAGAATACGGTTTTTCCTATTTTCTGGGAAAACGGTTGACTACCAAACGTTTTAATAACGATATTCGTGACCACCAAACGATTCCGCGTCAAACGAGCCGTATGAAAGTCTATTTGCGTGACAAATACAATTTTTCTAATTAATAGCACAGAGTCATACGACCAATGGCGTGAGCGTACGGTTTTTCCTATTTCCTGGGAAAACGATTGACCGCCAAACGTTTTAATGACGACATTCGTGACCACCAAACGATTCCGCGTCGAATGAGCCCTATCAAAGTTAATTTGGGTGACAAATACAACTTTTCTGATTAATGGCACAGAGGTGATATGTCCGGCATTATGCGCATACGGTTTTTTTTAGTTTCTGGGAAAACGGTTGACCACCAAACGTTTTACTGGTGATATTCGTGACCACCAAACGATTCCGCGTCGAATGAGCTATAAAAAAGTTAAATTGGTTGAAAAAAAAAAATTGTCCGGCTAACTTCACACCGCAAATTTCATTTTGGTTTTACAGGAAAACGGCTAACCACCAAACGATCGGACTAGACTACCAAAGACCACCAAACGACCACCAATCGATTCCAATTATTTAAAGTTCGATACGTTGAAGTTGTCCGGCCAACTTCACGGAGGTTCGAATACGACTGCATCTGCCGACAGTGCTGGCACACTTGCATCTATTTCTGCTACTACTCTAAATTGTCTTAAGAAATCGATAGTAGACATAAAAATCAATGGAGTTAAGTTAAAGGCCTTAATAGATACCGGAAGCTCTCTAAGTTTTATCAACCATTCTTTTATAAAGAAATGTAACATCAAGGTACTACCGTATTTTGGCAAGATTACAATGGCCAACTCTTCTTTATCCACAGAAATAACAGGCCAATGCAAGGTCAATTTTGAAATGAAAGGCCGCTCATACAATAATATTATAATGTTGGTGATGAAAGATCTTTGCGCCGATGTCATAATTGGTCATGATGTACTGCAGTCTCACTCCTCGGTAAGCATAGCTTTCTCCGGTAAACGACCAACACTCAACATTTGCAGTGTAGCAGTTGCGAAAGTGCCTCCAGTGTCGCTCTTTGCTAATCTTACTTCAGATTGCACTCCAATAGCAACTAAATCTATGAGACATTCTAAAGAAGACAGTCAATTTATAGCTTCAGAAATTAAAAGACTATTACAAGATAAAATAATAGAGCCTAGCAATTCACCATGGCGTGCTCAGGCTTTCGTGGTAAGAGAAGAAAATCACAAAGAGAGGATGGTCATTAATTACTCCCAGACTATTAATAGGTTTACAATGCTAGACGCTTACCTTGCCCCGAGTATTCAAGATGTAATCGCTAAAGTTTCCGAGAATGAGGTATTCAGCACCATAGACCTCAAGAACGCCTATCATCAAGTGCCAATTTTAGAATCGGAAAGAAAATATACCGCTTTTGAAGCCAACGGAAAATTATATCAATTCCTGTGTATTCCTTTCGGGCCTACAAATGGAGTGGCCTGTTTCCAAAGAGCAATGGACGAGATTGTTGAAGAAGAAAAGCTTGAAGGTACGTATCCATATCTGGATGATATTACAATCGGTGGAAGGACTCAGGCGGAACATGATCGTAACCTAAAGAATTTCCTAGCTGCCGCTGAGAAGTACAACCTGACACTGAACAGGGACAAATGCAAGTTTTCTGTCAGATCTGTCACCTTACTCGGGTACGTAATTTCCAACAAAACTATTAAGCCCGACCCTAAGCGTCTCTAACCCCTTATGGATTTGTTAATTCCTGAAGATGCGGCCTCCTTACGACGAGCTTTAGGCATGCTCTCACATTATTCTAAATGGATACCTAGGTTTTCGGAGAGAGTACGTCCTTTACTGGGGAAGAATCCATTTCCACTGTCGGATGAAGCGGCCTCAGCTTTCAAGAGCCTAAAGAACGACGTGGCCAAGGCGTCGACAGCTGCTATACAAAATAATGTACCACTCAGGGTAGAAACGGACGCTTCTGATTTCGCCATAACCGCTACTCTAAGCCAAGCAGGTCGACCCGTTGCATTCTTTTCTAGAACACTAAATAAATCCGAACAGCAACACTCATCTATAGAGAAAGAAGCTTATGCAATTGTGGAATCATTACGTTATTGGCGACATTATCTAATTGGTCGTCACTTCGAAGTCATTACGGACCAACGCTCGGTTTCATTCATGTTTAACCAACAACACTCCAGCAAGATAAAAAATGAAAAAATATTAAGGTGGCGTCTCGAGCTCGCATGTTTTAAATTTAGTATAATTTATCGTCCTGGGAGTGAAAACGCTTCGGCAGATGCTTTCTCAAGAATAAGTGCGGCTATGACCACCAATATAGACCTCGGGACATTACATGTTGCCCTTTGTCACCCAGGTATCACCCGATTGAATCATTGGGTCCGTGTCAAGAATCTACCCTTTTCTATGGAAGATGTTAAGAAAGTCACAAACTCATGCCAAATTTGTGCTGAATTGAAACCACGTTTTCACAAGTTCGAAGGAAAACTAATAAAAGCCACTTCGTCGTTCGAGAGATTAAATCTGGATTTCAAAGGACCCCTACCTACGAGGACAAGAAACCAGTATATTTTGACTGTCGTCGACGAATTTTCAAGATTTCCGTTTGCTGTACCATGTGCGGATGTCTCAGCCGCCACAGTGATAAAACACTTGAAGCATCTTTTCTCCATTTTTGGAACGCCTGCATATGTACATTCAGACAGAGGAGCATCATTCATGTCTCAAGAAGTGAGATCATTTTTGACATCCCAAGGCATCGCAACTAGTCGAACAACTCCTTATAACCCTAGAGGGAACGGTCAAGTAGAAAGATACAATGGAATAATATGGAAAACTATCATGCTTGCACTTAAATCAAACAACATGAAAACTGAGCAGTGGGAAGAGGTACTAGACTCTGCATTACACTCTATTCGTTCCCTTCTCTGTACGGCGACAAATGTCACACCACATGAGCGGATGTTTAATCACTCTAGGCGATCATTCAATGGGAATTCTACACCAACATGGTTAACTGAGCCTGGACCAGTTTTAATGAAGAAAAATGTCCGTACCAGCAAATACGACCCGTTAGTAGAAAAGGTAGAACTAATAGAAGCAAACCCGGAATATGCTTACGTCAAATTCCCGGATGGTCGAGAAACTACGGTATCAACTAGATATCTTGCGCCTCGAGGAGAAATCCAAATAAAAACCGAAGACGAGAATGAAGTGGAATCACCTGAACATCAAGCAATCGTTTTTCAAGAGGAAAAGCCTGAAGAAGCAAAAAATGATAAACAACGGTCTTCAGAGATTTTAGACAGAGTACAACGCCCTGTTCGTTCAAAACACCCGCCCGCGTATTTGTCCGATTATGTAACAGATTTATAGAAGGGAGGGGTGAATGTGGTATTATTATTCGTATATTGTGGTTGGTAAAACTAGCTAGTTAGTTACGTTGATTTTTCAAGATTGGTACTACTGATAATTAGCGACCTACACGCCTCTCGTGTTATGGCTTCCGCACACAGGACGCGGAAACGCTTGCCGCGCGGCAAGAAGCGACGCGGTAGCCAATAAACTTTTGATTCTTACGGAAAACCAACACGTTGATTGGCTACCGCGTCGCTTCTTGCCGCGCGGCAAGCGTTTCCGCGTCCTGTGTGCAGAAGCCATTAGATCGCGTGGGCTACTTGCACCGATATAGATACCTAAGTTGTTTGTACGCTACTGGAT